>WAAF01020580.1:388858-636295 GCA_013400475.1 Tricholaema leucomelas
TGAGAGGCTGAGGGAGCTGGGGGTGTGCAGCCTGGAGGAGGCTCAGGGGTGACCTCACTGCTGTCTACAACTACCTGAAGGGAGGTTGTAGCCAGGTGGGGTTGGTCTCTTCTCCCAGGCAACCAGCAACAGGACAAGGGGACACAGCCTCAAGTTGTGCCGAGGGAAATATAGGCTGGGTGTTAGGAGGAAGTTCTTCACAGAGAGAGTGATTGGCATTGGAATGGGCTGCCCAGGGAGGTGGTGGAGTCACCATCCCTGGGGGCGTTTAGGAAAAGCCTGTATGAGGCACTTAGTGACATGGTCTAATTGACTGGATAGAGCTGGGTGCTAGGTTGGACTGGATGATCTTGGAGGTCTCTTCCAACCTGATTGATTCTATGCTGTTCTATTTTGGGAGCTGTCCATTCCCTAGCAGGGGTCTTCTTGCCCAAGCCAACTGTACATTGCCTCCCACGGGCAATGGAAAGCTATCCACAGCTGCTTCACTTAAGTTGCAACCAGAACCAAAGTAGTCTTCTTCAGGCTTCCTGCAACAGCAGATGAACCAAACCAATCTGGCAACGATAAGAGCAAACCTTACCCCTCTACAGGTCTGGAAAGCAGGTCCCTGCCTCTGCACTTGAAGCAGAGGCAATCTGAAACATCATTGCTGGCTGGTTACGATCACACCTTGTGATCAGTCGAGACATTAATGTTGTCAAGAAAACATTCAGTAGGGCCATGAGATCCTGGCACCACCACTGCAAGATTTCTGATCTCAGCAAACACTGTTGTAACCAGCAGAGCAAGCACAGCCCGCTCCACAAGGAAACACAGAAGCAATTTCCTCTGGATACCCAGGGGACATCCTGTTTGCTGTTCAACATCCTGAAGAAAACAAAAATCTAAGGATAATTACAGCCAAGCAACTAAGGTGAAGCCCTTTGGTAATTTCCAGCCCTGAATAACGAAAAAGGGGTGACAATTGTTTTAGTTAATGATCACTGAACTTGGAGATTAACATTTACAACTGAGGAATGTGAAGGAGCTCTTTAGAAGGCAGCATTGCTGCTAGGCTGAGCCCAGAGCTCTGTGAAATAGCTGTTTGACACTTGCTATCATCAAGGCATACAACACATTACCCAAAGATGCAAACAAGCCAAGGAAGCCCAGAAAAAGCTCAGCAAGGACCGGAGTCTGCTTTACCTTCTTCCTATTTAACACAGACTGCATCCAGTTATGATGGACAAAAACACTTCTTGTTGGCCCACGCTGTGTTCTCACCACATTCAGCACAGAGAGGCTTGGGCACCAACTATTTCCTACCACTGTAGTTTTTCAAACGTCTCAGACACAAAAGGACTGGTTGAAATGCTGTAGCTTTGAGCAAAAAACAACATGATCTGGATTTCATGCTTTATTTTCTGTGATGACAGAACTCAAATGTCCTTGTTCCAAGTGCTCCTCTTGACGTCTATGCCTCCAAAATCCAACCCCAAACTGTTTGGCTTAGATTATTCCTCTTGTGATAGTCACAGATCAAAAAGAACAACAAAATCCCACATATTAGCATCCTCTGCTGAAGATTAATCCTCACCCTGCAACTGGAAGGCCATCACCCTCTGAATGCATAAACTGCATTCTGACATAGCTGGCAGGGCAAATTGCTGAAGCAGCCACCAGACAGTTCCACCATCTACTGAAAGCTATTCAGCTGGTCTGAACTGCTCTCCCTGAGGTGAGACATAATCTCCTCACTGATTCTGGAGGGGAAAGCTGTGCTGGTGCCTTTCAGAAAGTTTCCAGGCTGCATTTGGGGATGAGCTGGGCTCTGAGGAGGGAAACCCTGCCTAAAGCAGGCTCAGAGAACACAAGTTGTTGCACCTACATTTTTTCACAGAGGGCACAAGGGCTTGCCAAGCACCAGAATAAATGAGGCCACCAGTTTAACTAAAAGCCTCCTGTGAAGCTGATTTAAACTCCTCTAAATAGTTTATAGCATTCTTATCAAGCTTTAAGCCGAACCTCACTTTTGTTCAGGTTTAATAAACAATGAATCAGTCTAACTTGAGCAAGCAGCTTTTAAAGCAAAATTTAAGTAGCAGCCCAGTTAACTCAGACTGCTGCAGTCCATCCCATAAGAACGGTCTTAGCTGCAGGAAATACTCATCTCCCTTGTCACATTTGGTGCAGAAAGGTATTCTAAACACTAATAAGCATCTGCTTTCTCTGCTTGTTCAGTGGGAAAATCTGGAGCTAACGCAAACAGCACTGCAGAGGATCAAGCAGTAAAAGCAAGATGCATTTATTAATATTTCCTGAGAGCATCTGCAAGTGCTCTGTAAATACCCATCCAGTTTAACCAGCAAGGACATGAAGTGGGTTGTATTCTTGGTCCCTTTTCAGAAGGAATGGAAAGATCAGAGGATTTTGGGAACATCAAGCAATGGACCTGGGATAAGGCTATGACTGCAACTGCAGAGAAAACTGGACAGCTACAAGCACCACAGCTTTCAACAGCAACCATCTTGCATCTTAACCACAAGAACATTCTCCCTGCATGATGCCTAAGTATTTCTGAGAAAGAAAGTTTAACATGAGCAGAGCAGAGCTTGCTGAGAAAGTAAAACAAGGAATTGCTGCTTTTCTTGGACACTGCAAGGAAACCCTGTGCCTCCAGAGGAAAAATTCCAGTAAAAGTTGTAGAAGAGGGTTGAGGAGCAGGCCTTTGCCTCTTGGAAAGTACAGCAGCAGTCAGGATTGCTCTCGATATGTGGGATAGTGAGGCTTTGCTCTGGGCAGAAAGACCTGTGTTTGAGTGCTGCCTGATGGCAGCAGGCTTCAAAGTACCTTGGCTATAGATTTGGGAAATTACCAAGGGCTGTCACACCACAGGATCTTTACAAGCAGCCCTGGAGCCCAGAACAGCTATAACCAGGGGGAACAAAACTGAAAGCTCGATCCAGAGACCAGAAGTCAGCAGAAAGACTTCTCTGAATCATAGCTCTTTCTGTGAGAGCAAGTCTGGGAGAAGGAATAAAGCCCAAATTAACACAATTCACCAAGGCAGAACTATGGGTAGAGCCAGATACCCAGGAAATTATTCAGATCTTTAATGTTCCCTTGTCGCTGTCTGTGAACGAGCAGCAAGAGGACACCAGAAGTAGCAAGTGGGAATAGCAAAAGCCTCTAAAATTACAACGCAAAAACTGAGCACATCTCCTAGAGATGTAAAACTGGTCTCACCTAGAGCTTTCATGCTAATAGTTGTCTCAGGTGATATGCAAATTCTATGTACCATACACATCTAGATACCACAGCACTATAAATATCTTTGCTGAAAACACTCTCCCTTACTGCTATTCACAATGTACCTGACAGCTTTCTATTTAAAACAATATTACTGCTCAAGGAAACCATTAACAGACAGCTAAAGGAAACAGTCTCCTTCACTGAACCAACACTGTTTGCTTGGCAAAACAAAGCAATTAACATCTGAGTTCACAGGAAAATGTATTAGCACAACAGATGCATGTGCATGTATTTTGGCGCTTTGGTAAAATGCACTGTTTTGGGGCCAGATGTTTCTGCTCATGCCAAAGGAGAATCCAGCTGCATCAAGCTGTGAATATTTCTTCTGATCTGTCAAAATCTGCTATGAACTATAAGAGAAAAAAACAGGACTGAAGTTTGAAAGAGAAGTCTGTTTTCCACTGGGGATTTTACCACCATCTGTATTTTAAAAGCTTTAGTACAACTTGACAGAGTCTGGAAAAAAAAAGTTTGCACCACAATAGGTAAAGCACATAAAAATACTCTCTTCAAGTATGGTTTCTGGTAAGAGTCAAAACATATGTTAGGAGAATAGTTTTGTGTACAGTCGTGTCTCCCCCCCCAAATGAGTTTATTCTTATTAGCTGGATTTACAGCATGTTTAAATTGCACAGCCTTTTTTGTACTGCGCTGCCATCAGGAGCTGAACTCCCATTATTGAGATGATAGAGCACTATCAAGTTACTGGACAAACAAGGTCCTTTTTCACCAACACCAGAGATGATTCTTTTTCTCACGGTTTCTAAAGCCAGGTGGTTAGGTTTGGGGGGTTTTGTCCCCTTTCATTAATAGAATTACTATGCACTGCTGCAGGAGTAAAATTATATCTTCTTCCTGTAACCGTAGGAAAAAAGGAGCCCAAAGCAAACAACAGTGAAGCATAAAAGATGACAGCATCTCAACACAAGGTGAGTTCACAGACTATGCCATGCTTCTCAGCACTTGGTACTGTCCTTGCTAACAAGTGTCCACCTAGCAGGACCAGCACATTCCCACCTCACAGCCCACCTGTGGCAAAGCACATCTCTTCTCACACAAACCTGCTGGTTTATCCCCAGAAACCAACTCCTGCTCACAGGGAGAAGGCAGCACCAGGAGCAGGATCAAACAGTGACTTGCTTGAATAAGTGGCTGAACCATTATCTTCTGGTGAGGCCTAAAGCTGAGATTTTCTGAAGTGCCTCAGGGTACCTTGTCTGCTAAAGGCATCAAGGGTCCAGTCTCTCACCTTCCATGCTCAAAAATCTCAGTCTTAAAGTAATACTACTACTACTGTCACCTCCTGAAACAGACAAATACAGCCAGTGCCATGCCAGAGAAGCAGAACATAGCTGGCTGTGTCTCAACTGAACTCAGTTTAAATTCTGATCTTCCCCAGTCATTGCCTGCACTCCACATTCGCACGCCGGTGCTCCGGCAGCTGCGCTGCCTTCCAGGTGTGCAGCACAGCTTTGCTACTGACAGGGTTATCTATTTTACAAAGAATTATGCTAGCAGTGAAAATCACAGTAGAATTGTTTTGAAAGAAGCAAGCCTCAGATGGACAATTTAGATTTCACAGAAATTGAAAGAGGATTTGCAGGTTCAAATTATTAATCAACACCCTGCTAGGCAGGGGCGAAGAGCAATCTGCCGGTGCGCAGCTTCCCTGGACTTAGACTGTAAAATCTGGATTTTAAATTGACTCTGCAGGGAGAGGGAGTTCTGTGCCCACAGCCCTTTCCTTCTGTAGCACCCAGGTAAAACCAATTCCTGAATTTTAAAGGCAAATAGGAACTTATGGATGGTTGGGGAAGTTCCCATTCCAGGAACCTGGGGATTCAGGGGCTTTCTGAGCCACTGGACACACTGCCCATGATAAGGTTACTCTTCTTGGTTTGGTAAAATCATGTTCCAGCTACAAGACGACATTATAAGCTGTATGGAGACACAAGAAGCCTTCCTTTTGTTAGCAAGAAGAGTGTTTTAAAAAGGCCACATAAAGGTGGGTGCCCTTAGTGTACATGGCCTGTGCTGCAACAGTGGCAACTGCAATGATTGAGGTGGCTTTGGCAAAGCCAACTTTAATTGTAATAAGCACCTAGCACAGAGTAACAACGGTACCTCCAGGCACACCAGGCCAGCTTCAGCATCCTTTTGCTTGACCTAGCAAGCACACCTTCAAAATTCTGCAGGACCAAACTTAAAAAAAAAGAAGGGAAAAAAGGGAAACTCTTCATAAACAGATTTAAAGAATATTCTAACTGATGCTCATCCACAAACAAAAATGTAAACCAGGTGGAGGCACATTCCACATTTTGCTGCGTATTGCCATAAACCCCAACACGACCTCCTGGAGAACAGTCCCTGCCACCACCAAGCGAGCCACTGGACGAGCAGTGGCATGGAATTAAACAGTAGCATGGATTTGACATGCCTCTCAGTCATGGCTTGGTGGTGTGTTTTAGAGGAGCAGCCACCTGTGCAGATACCTAGACTGCAGCTCACACAGACAAGAAACCATCTTTTTGTGTCCTCAAAGTGCAGGAGGCTGAGCAGAGGGGGATCCTACAGCCCTGCTCTGCCAGCATAACACTGGTTCCTGAGCAGCTGCGGTGTTTGCTCTTGCATCTGAAGCCCAAAAGTGTGGATGGTTGAATGTCTCAGGATCTGGGCATGGTGTGCTGTGGGCAGCATTTCCCAGGAGAGAAGCAGCACATATGGCCCCATATACAAAGAAGACAGGATCACCCAATGCACAAGCCAGTTGACATCCATTCCAGGTCTTCTCTCTCTGTACACCTTTGTTACAAAGCATTGCAAGAGGAAAACGGGGAGCTTGAGGCAAAAAACAAACTAGGAAGAACAGGACATACTCCCACAGACCTTGATTGAAAACAGTGATGTATTTTGTCATCCTTTTTACCTTAACTGTGTCCCAGTGACACTATTCCCACAACTGCCACTCCCCTCGCACTATATTACAATCCTACTTGTTTCCTCTTGCCAGCTACTCAAAGATTACCCCCAGCACTGCACTCCCTTCTTTCAGATGTAGTCAGAAGGCAAATTAGTTGCAGCCTGATGGGGGAGTGCTAAATTTTTCATTACAATCTTTCTCCAGAGGTTTGGTGTTTAATAATTTGTATTATATAAAATTTCACATATGGGAAAACAGAGCACCACACAGCCTCTCCAGATGCCTTTTTTTCTCCCCCTTTTCTTTTCTTTCTTTTAGTTTTTTTTTTTTTTTTCCTTGCTGGTAACCATGTGA
Organism: Tricholaema leucomelas; assembly: GCA_013400475.1. NCBI lineage: Eukaryota > Metazoa > Chordata > Aves > Piciformes > Lybiidae > Tricholaema lacrymosa > Tricholaema leucomelas. The sequence goes on from WAAF01020580.1 coordinate 395,427, forward strand.
GCCCCCCAGCTAAAGGAGAGGATTTAGGGCATAATTAAAGCTTTATACTTTAATAGTAATATGGGTAAAGCTCGATTTTATTTTTGAGAAGAACATGCTGCATTTGTAAATTCCCATTTCACTGAGGATCAATTTTCAAACAGGCTTTGTACCCAGGCTTCTTTGTTCCCAATATACCATGGAAATATAAACCACATAAGCAGCTCATGGTACTATGAAAGACCTACAACTCTGCTTAGTCACTGTGAAGGCTCTTTAATTCCTTGCGATCAATCCAGGAGCAGTGGTGGTCATGCAGGGGACATCTCTAGGAGCCTTGACATCATCTGTTCTGGTTTTCATCACATGATCTGGCAGATTGGTCCTATGAACTTCAAATCTCTGAAAGTTTTAGCTACAGCCCCTAAACAGAACTGAAGTGATTTAATTCTGCTGCTGAAACAGCCACCACCCTTCCCCACACAGCCTGGAAACCGCAAGGCTGCTGTCATGCGTGAGAATGCAGAGCCTGCTCCAATCTTCCCACAAAATTGCTTTCTCCCCACACTTCTGATGAGAAGAACAACCTGGAACACACTGCTAGAATTGACTACAGCTGCCTGCAGAGGATCAGCACAAGGTTTACACTTTAGGTAAGACCTCTGAAAGCCTCATCCTGAAGACTTAAGCAGGACTTAAGTAGGAGACAAATTCTGCAGTAGGCATTTACCAGCAAAACAGCCCTCATGTAATCTGCTTACTGCTGTAACCTACCAAGTGCCATGCAGCTTCTCATCCCCAGGGACTTTTTTTCTGCTGGGTCTTCCAGAATCCCTTTATCTTCTCAGCAACATACTGAGATCTCAGTAACAACGGAGCTGAGAACAGCAGGACAGAGAGGAAGGGTGAGTGAAAGGAAAGACAGGCTGCTGGCAGAAGGGCAGGGGACAGATTCCTTGCATGGCTGAGAAGGATGCATGTCATGAGACAGGAATAGTTCCATGATGGTCAGCATTTTGAGGACTATTTTTAATTATTTGATGAACTCTGGAGTGTAGCTCCCTTAAAGAAAGAAGCCTCCCACCGACTGTGTTCCCAGAATGACAACTTACAACATCAAGTCCTTTCCCTCTTCTCCTAAGCAGGAGAACACAGAGCAGGACAAGGACCACCACTCACAATATGGCTTTAATTCAATCCAAGTTTCTCCCATCTGCTTAACAGACCTACAGACTGCCTTAAAACAAAGTGCTTTGGTGCTGTGATGGATTTCTGATCCCCCCCCCCCCCCCCCCCAGAGAAACTAGGTGATAAAGAGTCACTTTGAACTAGAGTGGTAAAAATTTACAGCATTCTTTGACAAATCTCATGCTTCAACAAAGGAGAAATTCCAGTTTTTGCCACTAAGTAACTCTGTGCCCCTACATTGTGATTGAAAGCCAGGTTTTACCCTGCCAACCAGCAGCACTAGTGGGTGGGGTAAAGCAGAACTGTTACTATGGATAAGCAGCCACTCAACAATCAGAGCCTGCAGTGTGCTGGCAAATATATCAAATAACCTAGAACGGAGCAATAATGACCTTCAAAGTGAGAGCTTATTTCTGGTTTTATCCATCTTTAATATAACAGCTTAAGCTAAATCAGCCATGCATTTTAAGATCTATACTGTATCCTTCCAAATCTATTTGAGAATGCTGAAGTTTTGAAGTGTTACTTGTTGAAGAGCAAAGCTTATTCCAGGTCAAAATGTAACTAATGATGTGTGTTACTTGAGTCGGTACAACCAACACAGGACAAATGGATTCCCACATGTAGTCAACCTTCTCAGCAGCCATAAAACTACCGAGACAAACCACACAAAGTAACAGTTTAAGAAAGAAAGTCTTTACGTTGAGTTTCAGTTTCATTGGCATGTGTATGTCCTGCTGTGGGAAGTCTCAGCTCTGCAATCCTCCTGTTTCTCACCATGTAGCGTTATGAAGACTGGGTCTGTGACCAGCTGCAAGAAAAGCAGCGTAATGCTACCCACTCACAGGAGAAAGTGACCTTGAGGAAGCTCACTGATCTCAACATCTAGCAGTCATTTCCATGAAATCCCTAGGCAGGAAAATACATGTATGGAGACATAATTGAGGCAAAGCCTCTATGTCAAAGAGCATCTTGGACTCCTGCCATCTGGACCACAACAGCAATCTCTGATTCTCCAGGACATCTGCTTATCCAGCAAAACACAAGACAGTCCTGCAGTAGACAGCCCAGTGCAGGGGTCAGAATATGTGACACAGAGTCAAGTTCTACTCCAGCTCCGACCTTAGGTACATTTGTGTCTGCTATTGCCCTCCCTCCTCCTTTTTCCAGCCTCCTCTCAAATGGGAAGCAGCTACACATGAAGTCATTATGCTCAGTTTGTGAGGCTGAGTTTATCTGTGACTGCCAAACGCATGGTAATCTTTAGGACGAAGTATGATTACTCTGTCATTGTGCATCTCTACAGATAGCAATGCTCACCTTATCCTCTGAACAGGAAGAGGTCAAACCACTGATGTTAAACCTGTGAGGCCTGAGAGCTAAAGGATGAGCTGCAGTATCAGTTTTTGCCAGAGGAAACTCATCCATGTTCTGATTTGGTGGGAGAAGGATTTGTATCAACTTACACCAGATAAGGAAACATGGGGAATAAATATATGAAGTCAGAACTTACTAATGGGTATTATTTCTCAGATAGTAGCAAGTTAATGCTATATAGCTAGGCAACAAAGCCATTCCATCCTTGATAAAGGCATAAACACATTAAAGGAATAATCCCTGTGTGACATGGGGTTACTTGTGCATTCATGAAAGTCCCACTGCTTCTGCCAGCACTGCCTTTTAAAAACCACTGCTCTGTCCCAACTTGATCAAACCCTGCAGCCCACAATTCACTTCTCCTCCACTATGCACAAACATGCAGAGCATCCCATCAGAAATCCCTTTTTAAAGGATAAACAGAAGTCTCCCCTCTCACTGACAAACCAGCAACTTGACCTAATTTCTGCAGTTCCTTATTATTTCCTCTATCAACTTATTTATCAACTACACCCTGCTGTGGAATCAGCAGGGTCAGGTTTTACAGCCAGGCCTTGTTTCAGAGGAAGAGCTACAAGAAGCAAAGTCCTACTGTTTACAGTGGCTCCAGGTGTGTGGGTGCTGGGTTAGTCACCTACCCTGCCCATTAAACTTGTGCCTTGCTTTATTTTACAAGTATTTACTGGGCGTTCTCTGCTGGTCCTCTCAAGCTGGAGATCATATTCAGTAGAAGCAATAATTCAGCATTAAGGAAAGGGTTAAAAATGTGTTTGTTTTCTGTTACTGAACAGGTCCCTTTTTTTAAAAATCACTTGCCTCTGAAGAAAGTGCAAATTACAAAGAACACCCCTCAAGCAGACTACTACAGGTAGCAGACTGCTACCAGCTGCCTTGCTGTGGACTAAAAGCCAAGGTATTTCTTCAGTTTGTGAAAACAAGCAACTAGTAAAGACAGAAATAAAGATCTGACTTTCTGCCAAATGATCCAGACTGAACCAAAAGAGTTATTTGTGATCTTTATCATCCCCTTAAGAAAATTCACAAAGCAAAATCACAGCTCTTAAGGCAACTTATAAAAAGCATTTACTGGAGGATAGTTTTACATTCTTGGCTCACCATCCAATATTTAATATCACTTCAGCATTTAAGGTATGGAATCTGTGGGTCTTTTGATAAATGGATCAATCTACCAGGGCTTTGTAAGCATCATTTTCATTCTGTGGAAAGACTATTTGGGAACCTTCACTGGTCACCTTGGATGCCCCTGCACAGGCAGGACAAGCAGCAAAAAGTAAACCAATGAAAACAGCTATTCAAGAAAGACCCTTTTGCACTCTCTTAAGGGCACTGAGAAAATTTGCTAGTAAGACCAAATTAGAGATTTTAAATTCTTATGCTAAAAATGTTTCCATTATCCTTTTTCAAGCTCAATCAATAATTAATACTATTAATATTTCATTATAGCAATGCATAATAGAGCACAGGAAGACCTCTTGAAGGGACAAGGTACTTCCAAAGCTTCAGTGTGACAAGAGAACTTTAAAAATGACATTTGGCAAGGTTTGGGCTCTCTCCTGACGCTCATTAGTTACTGCTTCAGCACTGACATGTACATCTCACACAATTGTTTCAGCTGGAAACGACTTTAAAGATCATCTTATTTCAGCTCCCCTGCCATGGGCAGGAACACCTTCCACTAGCCCAGGCTGCTCAAGGCCTCATCCAACCTGGTCTTGAACACCTCCAGGGAGGGGGCACCCATGACCATCCTGGGCAACCTGTTCCAGTGTTTCACCACCCTCACTGTAAATTAGATGAGATTAGAATTAGATAGAAGAAGCAGTTCTTTTTTTCTGGGAAGCCACAGCAAAGGAAAAGGTGATAATATCTAAGATCTTTGGAAATAACTCTGGTGGAGAAACCGGTGCTGCATTTGGCTGCTGGTAAAGTGGAGGGAGGGGAAAGGAGTCTACTGTGAAAAACAGGTAGGAAACCTCCACTCCCATCTCCACCTGCCACCCTTCTACTTCCCTGAAAGCAGTGATATCTTGAGGCGGAGGAGAGCGCTCTTTCCTTGCTGAGATTTCACAGCAAATGGTTTTACAAGCTCTGTGTTGCTTTATCAGCCATTAGTGAACCATTTTAATGGGGAAATCTACCCCAGTTCATAGCAACTGCAGCATTTTAAAGCAAACTCCGAATGAAAATGGTTTACCAAAGAGAAAACTCCAAATGTGCCTCCCTCTTTCAAATGAGTAAGTTGTAAAAACAAAACTCTGATGCCAATTTGTAAGAGTTAATGAATATGCAGTCTGTGAAATGAATAGACTATGCCCCAGAGCTGCTCATTTAGGATGCTGCTGATATAATAAAATTAGGTAATTGTCCAATGAAAGCTCAGGACCTTGGGCTGGTGCCGTCTAATTGAAGTTTACAACTTTATTGGAGATTCTTTGCATCTTCCAGGTTTGCTTTGTAGAGTTTCATAGCTGGTGGCCTTGGCTCTAACTTAATTAGAAATCAGAAAGGAAGGTTGTGTCAGCACGATAACATTTGGCTAAGCTGAAATGTCGGTTTCAGGCAGATTTCACCTGTTCTCATCTTAATTTAACTGGACTAATAGATCCCAGTCACAGACGACAAATGGGTCTTTAAAGTAAAGAGATAAAATAAAGGGCCAAGTCCTGCATGTCCTTCATCACCACTGGGAGTTGGTGGCACCCAGTACACATTGGCAGCTGAACAGGATAGACACCACAGTCAGTCCCAATCAAATAGAGGGCCCAAAGCCAGGAGGGGAATGTGCTCCAGTTCCAGCCTTGTGAACAACCATGGAGACGTGAACTTGAAGACATGCTGAAGGGGAGAGAACGGCCAGTGCAAAGGGAGTGAAAGGTGCTACCAGTCTAGTCAGCTGCCCATGGTTATGTAGTCTCCAGGCAGGGTCTCTGCTGAAGTGCACTTCAGCTGACAGCTGTTGCAGGGGCCAAGAAGGGGACACTTTCGGCAGATTTGGAGGTGGTGCATACCCTTTGGCACTTATTTTTCAACACTGTAACAATAACTTGATGGAGAGGGTTGATTGGCAGATGCCAAGTAAAACACTTGGAGAAGATAAAAAAGGCCCTGGGAAAGCAAGGCTGTATAACTTTCTAGAAGATAAGACGGCGCGTGCTCGCTATAAACAAAGCCACGTCCACAGCCCACGTTGTGCGGCGGTCCATTAACACTCACTGTGCTCCACTGATTAAGAAGAAAATGTAATACATCTGTCTGAGCACAGAGACAGAATAAATATCCTTATCCTTCCATTTACTGTAAATAATACTTAAGTGCAAGTCAAATATTAGCTGTATTCAGCACAGCATCATAACAAAACAGGCATTGCTAACATTATGGTCCCAAATTGTGCCTATTCTTAATTAACATCTGACACATATCTGCTTTTGCAATCACCCATTGCTGATTAAATGACAAGGCACGATGTCAGCTGCATAATCTGATTGGTTGGTACTCAGTTACCAAGGTGTTACATTTTGAAATTGCCTGTGAATTGATTTCTTTTATTGAATTAATAAGTGTTATCATACTGTACAGAAGGTAAAATTGCTACTGAATGTGAGCGATAACGTGTAATTACAGAAAATCAAATCCTCATCTGCAGAGCCAAGCCAGGTGTCAACATTTTAATTGTAGTTAGGGAAGCACAGGAGCACCATGGAGTAAGAGGAGGAAGGGAAGAGATCTCTTGATCATAGGAAGACAAAAAATAAGTTGCCTAACACCCCAACTTTAGTTAGACTTGAGAGCAACCTTGAGGGATGTCACCCACTTGTGTGCGCAAAAATGTTATACTTAGTTTTTCATTTTAGACTACAATCTCATCTGCTGGAATGCTTGACTGTCACCCAGACCCAAATCTATCTCTCAGACTCTCAAGATTATCAGAGGGCTGGAGCACCTCTCCTATAAAGACAGACTGAGAGAGTTTGGGCTGTTCAGTCTGCAGAAGGGGAGGCTCCCAGGTGACCTTATTGTGGCCTTTCAGTGTCTGAAGGGGGACTACAAAAAAGCTGGGGAGGGACTTTTTAGGATATCAGAGAGTGACAGGACTGGGGGGAATGGAGCAAAGCTGGAGGTGGGTAGGTTCAGGCTGGCCGTGAGGGAGAAGTTGTTGAGCATGAGAGTGGTGAGAGGCTGGAATGGGTTGCCCAGGGAGGTGGTTGAGACTTCATCCCTGGAGGTGTTTAAGCCCAGTCTGGATGAGGCTTTGGCCAGCCTGCTCTAGGGTAGGGTGTCCCTGCCTGTGGCAGGGGGTTTGGAACTAGATGATCCTTGTGGTCCCTTCCAACCCTGACTGATTCTATGATTCTAAGATTTGCATTTTTGGGAGAATGTTTTTGGAAGATTTTAGGAGACACAAGCATAGAGGAGCTCAATTATGTACTTCCCTTATTCTTTCCTGGAAAAGAAAATAAATTAAGATTCCTTCTTTCCGCAGAAAAATCAAGTCCCTGTGAGATGATACCATAATTATCTGCTATAAATAAAAACCTCAAAGATTTGATTAATTTTTAGTAGCTTTACACACCACTGCAGTGAAAAAATGCCTCTTCAAGCCATTTCCTACTCACTCTCCCTATTCGCCTGCATTCAAACGCTGCACTAATTCAACCACTGGCATCTAAATTGATGATGTTAAATTGGCGAAGCCCCCTTGCATGGACACTCTCAAATTAGCTAGTTCCAATACATTTGATCTATATCAGCCACTCTTAAACCAATTTGAGCGTTCATGCTAAGAGGCTACACCAGTTCAACTATGTGTACTCAGAAAATGATGTTGCTAAATTGCTGCAATTTCTTTGGATTAAGGAGGTCTAGGAGCGCTGTGGCTTCCTCCTCACGCTGCACAAGGAAGGAGCCATTCAAGCCACCACAGCAGACTCAGCAGACTTTGATTCTCGCTCATTGGTGTGTGTCCAAAACTTCTTCACATCACCGCTCTGCCCAAGGAACACTACACAATCCCAGGTCTCCAGATCTCCTCCTCTCTGTTGCTGTCTTCCTATCATTTGCAGCCAAGTTACCATCTCCCACTGACATTCTCAAGAGCATGGCTTCTGCTGCCGTTTCTCCTGTCCTCTGGAGAGCTCAGCAGGGCTGTTCGCTGCGAGGCACAATCTGCCAGCTTTTCCTGTGGTAAGCTTCTCTCATTTTGGATTCTCTGTCATCTCTCTACTTTGGAAAAGGGACCCACACAGGCACGAGATGAAGCAGCATACATGCAGGAAGCACCAAGGGCAAGAGACAAAGCTTTGTGCAAAGACCATGTTGCTTCCCTACTGCAACACGAGCCAGCTACCAATTTGCAAAACATCTGTTCCAATCATCAGCTTTTTCTTTCATTCAGGGATAAAGAGGAAGAGGTTAAGTCATCCTGTTTGTACACAGAGAGAAAAGTTAAAAACCATGCTACTACCACTCAGTTGGCAAGGTATCTTGGCAGCAGGATGGCATACACAAATTATGTGAAGCTCTTTCCAAATTAATTCCCTTCTCTGCTCCTCTCTTCAGGGCAATAATGAAAATTTCCTTCTTGAATTGCAATACCTCTGGGCTTACCTGGGAGATTACCAGGCCAGCAAGCACCTCAGAAACACAGTTACACTGCACAGTAATGCAAGAGGTGCATTACCAAGTGCAAGGTCCTGCATCTGGGTTGAGGTAATCCCAAGCACAAATACAGGCGAGGCAGTGACTGGCTGGAGAGCAGCCTTGAGGAGAGGGAGTTAGGGGTGCTGGTGGACGAGAAGCTCAACATGAGCTAGCAGTGTGCACTTACAGCCCGTGGGGCCAACCAGAGCCTGGGCTGCATCAGGAGAATTGTGGCCAGCAGGGCAAGGGAAGTGATTCTCCCCCTCTACTCTGCTCTAGTGAGACCCCATCTGGAGTCCTGCATCCAGTTCTGGAGCCCCCATTACAAGAAGGATGTGGATGTGCTGGAGTGTGTCCAGAGAAGGGCCATGAGGATGATCAGAGTGCTGGAGCAGCTCTGCTATGAGGACACACAGAGAGTTGGGGCTGTTCAGTCTGGAGAAGAGGACGATCCGAGATGACCTTATTGTGGCCTTTCAGTATCTGAAAGGGGACTACAAAAAAGCTGGGGAGGGACTTTTTAGGCAATCGGAGAGTGACAGGACTGGGGGGAATGGAGCAAAACTGGAGGTGGGTAGGTTCAGACTGGACATGAGGAGGAAGTTGTTCAGCATGAGAGTGGTGAGAGCCTGGAATGGGTTGCCCAGGGAGGCGGTTGAGACCCTATCCCTGAAGGTGTTTAAGGACAGGCTGGATGCGGCTCTGGGCAGCCTGATCCAGGGTATGAGCTGGAACTGGATGATCCTTGTGGTCCCTTCCAACCCTGACTGATTCTATGATTCTAGGTAGCCAGGTGTGGCTTTGTGTCTCAAGAACTGTGAGCACACATCTTGAACAATCACTGCTCCAGGCTGGTGAGGAAAACCAGCAGCAAGGCAAGGTGGAGCTTTGGCTGGAAACAGAGAAGCCATTGTTGCATGGAGAAGGAAGCGAACAGCACCTCTTCAAAACGAGTACATCTTGAGTTCTGGCTTTCAGATACTAATGAAGTTGTTGGAAGAAAAAAACCCACAACTTCTTACTGAGCCTGAAGTAACATATTTTTAACAGAAAATTTCTACAACATGAGATGTATAACTTGGCTCTGGAGTGATCACAGTGGGGAAAATTAGTGGTAGCAGTTGTTATATGCCTCAAGAATGTGAATTCTAGAGAGCAGGAGGAATTAAGACTAGCAGAAGAAGGCTGAAGTACTAAAACAGGAACAATGGCACAGGAGAGGCCTTTTCTCAAATAATGTCTTACTTCTGCTAAGGGTAAGGGCCAGGGAATATCACCATGGGAGAGTGAAGTCTGTAACCACTGAGATGAACTTCACCAACTTGGAGGCCTTTTGCTGCGATGAACACTTGAATGACCTCTCTCCAGGAGCTCTGGAAAAATGGCAAGCAGCTAATTGGGTTTGCTATCCAGTCACTTAATTTACACCTCTCTCCTGACTTCGACTGTACATGTGGAGGCTTGATGGTTTAATAAGCTAACATTCATGACTTCTTCACCAATACAACCTCTTCGGGAATGTTCCTGTATCTCTTCTAGGTTGTAGACACAGCAATGCAGCAGCTTCTGGAGAACCTCAACACAGGAAGGACGTGGATCTAATGGAGTGGGTCGAGAAGAGGACCACAAAAATGATCAAGAAACACCCTCTTACAAGGACAGGCCAAAGGAGCTGGGGTTGTTCAGCCTGGAGAAGAGGAGCCTCCAGAGAGACCTAAAAGCAGCCTTCTAGTACCTAAGGCCACAGAGGGACTGTCTGCAAAGGCCTGCAGTGATAGGACAAGGGGCAATGGTTTGAAATGAGAGAGGAGGAGATTTAGATTGGATGTTAGGAACAGCTTCTGCACCATGAGTAGCGGAACGCTGAAACAGGTTGCCCAAGGAGGTGGTTGATGCCCCATCCCTGGAGGTATTCAAGGTGAGGCTGGACAAGGCTCTGAACAACCTAATCTAGTGGAAGACATCCCTGAAGCCTGCAGGGGGGCTGAACTAGATGATCTTCAGAGACCCCTTCCAACCCTAACCATTCCCTGTTTCTGTGACCATGGGAAAGAGTGCTGCCTCCAACACTCCTTTCCTGAAGCAGACCATGCAAACACCAAGCTGATGGCGCTGACGCATGGGGAAAGATTCAGCTGAGTGGCACTGCAGTGCAGCAGCGCTCCAGGTGCTGCCACACACAGAAGCAACTCCTGACCTAAGCTTGATGCATTTCTTCCATTTCAAGGAGACAGCCGTAACAGTCCAGACCTGACAGTCCCACAGCAGCTTTAGCTGACGGCAGTTATAAGCTAACCAATTCCCACTCTTCCCCTGGCCCCCAGCCATATGTTCCCACCTTCTCCTTTGCACCAGTACCTTTATGACTAAATAGTGAGACAATGCAGGAAATTAGCCCAAAATAAACTAATTTATCTTTTTGTTTTGAATCATGTTAGATTTAGGCTGGTTAACTGCAGCAGTTATAAGCACAAAGGCTAGAATCCAGGAGAGAAGAGAACATGTGTCAGGAAGCATGAAGGAGGAAGCAGGAGACTATCACATGCTGGAAGCATGGCCTCAGGTTCACAAGACCTTGTGGGCTGGCACAGCCCAGGACAAGCTCCTCATGCCCTATTTTCCAGGGACCTTCAAAAGTTCAAAAGAAGTGAATCTTGGAAGCCACCCAGGCTGTTTTAAAGCATAATGTCAAACACAGTGGGTTTTGCTGCAGTAATTCCCTTGAATTGTACTGTGCAAAACCCCAGCTACAGCCATCCCAGATCTGGCTGTTCTGTAGGAGAAAGTCCCAGGATACATCTTCCTTCAGTAATCTCATGCATAATGCTGCAACCAACTTGAGCACCTACTTAATCTGTGACCTTCCAGCTCCTGTCAGGCAGAGTGTGACCCCTCTAGCTCACATTATCCATTACAAAATTCTCACTTTTATTAAGCTCAGTAGACTTATTTCCTTCTCCTCTAAGAAGAATGAATTCTCTTGTGTCATTTATACCACAAATGATTTATACCAAGAGCCTGACAACTCCAAGAGGTACTTGCTTGTGCTTCCTATACCTGCAAGTAGTTCTGTCCTTTCTGGGTCATTACTAATAAAGCACTTATCCCTCAGACAAGCACAAATGTCTCCCTGTGCTCTCGCAGGTATTTATCTGAGCACTTCAGAGTCCTCAACAGATTTATCCTCACAGTGCTCTGGTGAACTGAACACAGATAAAGAGCAAGGCTCAGAGATTGAATTCAGCTCTTTGCTGCTTTGAGGAGACTTAATCTCTAGAATCAGGATGCTGTAAACACTGACTGTTCCTCTTCCGACTCCCCATATCTGTTTCCCTTTGGGACAACAGGAACCAGCTCATGGTTCATACCAAATTCTCTGCTTGATCAGCCAGTTCTAGACCAGCAGAGTATTGCTGCCCCAATATGCAGAAGAGAAGGCTTCATCCTGTGGTCATTTCTTACTAATGAAGTGCTTATGAAAGAAAGCATCAAAACCCCTATGGCCCAGCCTGCATGACCTAAATCATCACCCTCACTGCATTCAGTTCACTCCCCAAGATGACTCATGAGATGAAGTCTCCCTACTGCTTAGCACCACTTGCTACGCAGCCAGCCACATTTCATGAACAACAGTAAACCAAATATATTTGTCTTGTAACTACAGCGCCAAGACAAGCAAGGAGCAGAGTTGGGGGCCAACTGTAACACCACAGATTCTGGCAGGCAGCCTTCTTTCCAACTGCTTATATATTTTTGTCCCAACTTTCCACCTAGTTCTCCATCTTTTCAGTATTTCTGGGCAGATCACAATACCCACTGAAGAACGGCAAATGGCTGTATGGCTGTCTGCTTGCCCTTGATAAATTAAGGTATCTCCACACTCTCTCCTCTCCCACTCTTCCCAGTGTCACTTTATCACAGGTGAGGCTAAGAAACTTGTTGCTTCTGTTTCTCTTTCAAACCCCAGAGCCAAATGGCACACCAGAATTTAACCTCACAGCTGCTGAATTAGATTAACATACGCTGGCCAAATAAAATATTGCTTTAAAAATGCAATTTGTGCTTGGCACTGAACACACTGGGAGAATCCAGAGCAATTTGCACTACAGACCAGCTTATAACCCAATGGAGAAAGTGCTTTGATGCCCCCAATTTACATCTGACAGCCCTAATGCATTTTGGAAAGAGGCACTAGAGTAGAATGTCTCTGCACTAATCACAAGTGACGTAAGAAAACTGAACACACTTAATTGCTTCTAATTTGTTGCAAGATTCTGTGTGCACAGCCCCTCTTTCCAAAACTGAAAAAGTCACAGCATGGTGGGGAAAATGTGGGCATTATGCCAAGTCATGATGACCCTTTTACTCTGAAAAATCCAGAATGTACCTGGTTTATTTCTGCTGGGGTGGAAGTAAAAAAGGTGTAACAAAAGGCTTTCAGCTGTGATTATCTTGCCTGATCCTCATGTAGCTTCATAGTGCTGCACCAAGCTGCAGATGTGTTCACCAGCACCACATCGGTGGTCAATCTCTTGTGGACACAATGCATATTTTCCCACCAGGATAAAATCAGTTCAAAGCAGGCTCCTCTCACTAAAGTCCATGGGAGATTCTTCCCCCCACCCCCATCAATTTTAGTAGGAGTTGGACCCACTGAGAGAGGTTGCTTCAGGAAAATCCTTACTTGTTGATTAGGGCTCAGCAGGAAGAGCCATAAATAGCTTGTTTTTATTGATTACACCAGTTCTCCAAATAAATTGAAATGAATCCTCCAGTTCCATTAAAAGCTGCTTTTTGCTGCCCTTGGTTGCTGAAGGAGAAAAGCTTCTGGAGACAGCAACACAGGTGAGTTACATTTGTCCAACGTTTTCAGCATTAAATAATCTGCACACAACTCAGGCTCGCTCCAGAGGTACGCTGCAATGATCTGACATCAAATACAGCTTTGCTAAGCCAAAAAAAAAAAGAGATAAACCAGGGATATCCTCATATTTAAAGGAGAAACGGTGAAGGATTTCATATTTCAATGAGATACAGATGCTGACCACTGAATGAATCACTCTGCCCATAATTAAAGAGTCTTCTGATGTCTCAAGACTCTTCCTGTCATGAAAACTCTTGGATGCTATTTCCACTCCATCCTAAGTCTGATTTCAGACTGAAAGAGGGAGATCCAAACACTGATGTCACCCCAGACACCACTTATATTCTCCATTTCCCTTTTGAACAACTTGGTATTAATTTCTGTCTATTTAGGGCTTTTTGTTTTTATAGGTCTTCAGGCACCCTTAGAACTAGACGGGAGACATGAAACATCAACAACAAACCAAGGAGTTTCCAGGCTCCATGCTTTAGCACTTCATGAACAGCAGAATTTAAATTAGGGACCAGTCTCACTAATCTTCAGACCACAGTATAAAATCTGAAAACTTAACTGTCAAGCACACAAAAAACCCACAAGAATATTTGAATGGCTTTGCTGTTGCTTCAGTTGCACCAGTCTAAGGATCCCAGAAAGCTGAAGTCACAGGAAGCAGTTGGACCTTTATTATTATTATTCAGCTGGGCTACCTGGGGGCAAAACAAAGGAAAAAGCAGTTTCCATGTACACAGACTTTTCATGAGATCACAGAATCACAGAACTTCTTAGACTGGAAAAGACCTCCAAGCTCATTGAGTCCAATCATTACTTTCACACTGACAAGTCCTTGACTAAACCAAAACCCTCAGCACATCTAATCACTATGAATCGTTAGGGTTGGAAAGGGCCACCAGGATCAGCCAGTCCAACCTCCATCCCAGCATCCTTCATCACCAGACCATAGCCTCAAGCACCACAGCCACTCTCCTTTTAAACACCTCCAGGGATGGTGACTCCACCACCTCCCTGGGCAGCCTCTTCCAGTGCCTGACCACCTGCTCAGGAAAGAACTTCCTCCCAGCAGCCAACCTAAACCTCCCCTGATGCAACTTGTGGCCATTTCCTCTTGTCCTATCATTAGCAATTGGGAAGAAGAGACCAGGTCCAGCCTCACTACAACCTCCTTTCGAGTAACTGTAGAGGGCAATAAGGTCCCCTCTCAGCCTCCTCTTCTCCAGACTAAAGAACCCCAGTTCCTTCAGCCGCTCCTCACAGGTCATGTTTGCCAGACCTCTCCCCAGCCTCATTGCCCTTCTCTGCACCTGCTCTCACACCTCAGCATCCCAATGCCCAAAAGCTTATGTCTTGCTTGCTTATTTGTATGTCCAAAGAGCTCTTTTTATTTAATTTTTTTTCCAATTAATTCAATTCTGTATTTTCATTTACTTGTCACTGCCACTCCCTGGGTATGAATAAATCTCAGCTTTTCTGCTATAAGGTAAAAGGGTGTTTAAAAAAAAAAAAAATTATCTTGGGCTGAAAAAAAAAATTACCTAAGGGTACTCTTGCTTCATTTCATCTGCAGCCTCTCCAGGGAAAGGGGTCCCCAGGTTTAACTAGTCTTCCTGGTGCAAATGTTTCCTAATGTCTCTTCTGACAGACTGAAAGAGTTGGGGCTGTTCAGTCTGAAGAAGAGGAGGCTCCCAGGTGACCTTATTGTGGCCTTCCACTATCTGAACAGGGACTACAAAAAAGCTGGGGAAGGACTTTTTAGGTTATCAGGGGATGACAGGACTAGGGGGAATGGAGCAAAGCTGGAGATGGAGAGGTTCAGACTGGACATGAGGAGGAAGTTGTTCAGCGTAGGAGTGGTGAGAGCCTGAGATGGGTTGCCCAGGGAGGTGGTTGAGGTCCCATCCCTGGAGGTGTTTAAGGACAGGCTGGATGGGGCTCTGGCCAGCCTGCTGTACGGTAGAGTGTCCCTGCCCATGGTAGGGGGGTTGGAACTAGATGATCCTTGTGGTCCCTTCCAACCCTGACTGATTCTATGATTCAATGACAGCCTCCTTCAACAGCAACATGCAGAACAAAGCAGACTGCAGCCACCACCAGAACTGAATCAAATGAACAGGACAGAATGCCTTACATATTTTATAGTAACTCATATTTCTGTGTCTTGGTTTGGGGTTTTTTTTGGCCCTACGATGAGATGGCATTACAGATCCAGGGATATTTACTGTTCTGCTGTAACCCTGAAACTCTCCACCTACGCTTTCCATTACAATTTCTGGCTAACAGCTACCTGACCACTTTCTGGTCTTTTACAGTCATTTATTCCTTCCTTGCTTAGCACTGCTCAGCTGTATCTTACTTTTTTTCCCCAAGCCGTATCTATTATTTCAGATCTCTCCGAATCCTAGTCCTGAACTCAGCTGTGCTTGTACCTGTCTCATCTTAGCACAATCTGCCAAGTGAATAACCACAATCCCTGGTATGTCAGCCAAGTATTAACGGAGGTAGCGACCACGGCGGGAGCTGCAGGTCTCCAGCTCACCCAGGGACCGCTGCCTTCTGTGTGCTTAGAAACAACTTGGTCATGTTCAGCATACTCCTACTTGGCATTACAGGCTTCCCAGCCTACAGTTCCTCCCTTTTTCAAAGCCATCCCATTAAGTTTTCTTTTCTCAGGTCTTCTCAAGCCTCATTTGTCCTCCCCAGCTTTTCAAAGATTATCGCTAATGGCACTGAAATGGTTTCAGTCGGTTTTCTAACAACCCGGAGCTCAATGCCTACAGGCTCTGCTAAGTAAAGTATTCAAACCTATTCTCTCCCTCATTCCCGACAGTTGCTGGCTGCATGACTGCAGCTGACCCTCCCGGGAAGCACAGAAAAGGTAAAAGTAGTCATCCGGCACTTCTGCTTTCTCACTTCCATCTTTTGAGAGCTTTTCCTTTCCACTGAGCTGTGGACTAACTCATTCCCTGGCCCAGCTCTTGCTACAAAGACATTTATAGAAACCCCTCTGGCTGCCCTTTATGTCTTTTGCCAGTTGTAGCTCATCTGGACTTTGGCCTTCTCATTTTCCTTTGCATATTCATGCTAAAATTGCTCTCAGTAGTTCGACCTACTCTCCATTTTTTTTCTTGTTGCTTTTGAGCTTCAGGTCATTAAAGAGCTGTGATTTAGCTTAAGTCATCTCTTACTACATGTCCCATCTGTCCTCTCCATTAAGGGAGTTCATACTTGCATCATTAAATTTGCTTCTCTAAGAAATTTTCAACTCTCCTAAACTTCCTTTTCACCCTGAGCAGCTTGCCAAGACTGCAGACTCAAAGCTGACTGAAATCCCCTTCCTCAAGCCCCCTTATCTTTCACATGCTGCTCTCTCTAATGCTTAATAACCAGCAGTCTGGTGACCTTGAAAAGTTTGTATCTTAGAGAAGCTGTTGGGCTCAGGTAGACTCATTGCCTAAATTTCCCAATCAAGGAACCGAATTTCACTCACACATCAGTTTGTATCTGTCAGGCTTTTGGTTCTGGAGATGAGCAACAATGTATTTGAAGCACCTTCAGGAAATTTCCCTATCAAGTCACACATTCCAAACTATCCTGATACAGAGCATCACCCCAAAATAGAGGAAGATGCAGAGAATAAAGGGGTGGGGGAAAAGTCTTCGACATTTCTGGAAGGACAGACACATCCTCCAAGCATCTGAATCTCTAGCTGAGCGTCCTTACAAAAAGCTGCAGAATCTGCCTTGCTGCTGGCACAAGATATAATGAAAGATTTAAGTACAGGCTGTTAAATTCTGTGTGCTGTCCTAGATAATTTATACCTTTCCAAATGATGCCTCTCCATTCCTTAAATACAGGAGATCACCCTCAAGGAGGCAGCCCTGACCCCAGTCCTTTCAACATCCTCTTTCTGCACAGGGGATACTTATATCCTACTGCTGTGCTTAGCAGCACAGTAGCAGTTGATAGGAAAGAGACTTAGAGGAGCTAAGAAGAACAAATATTTTATTGCAGCCCCCTAATACTTACAGTAGGGAAGGAAGACGACAGCGTGTACAGGGCAGCCATTGAAAACAGCACTGCTCCTAACATGTGCTTAGAAAGATATCTGTTATCTGGGGCTTGCCAGCTGGCTGCTGTGTGCACAGGATCACACTGCCTCTAACTCTGCCTCGCTCTTCCCAGAAACCCAGTCTTTGCCCTGAAGGAAAATCCCATCCCGCTGCCGGCTGTGATTAGCTGGCCCCAAACAGCTCTCATCATCCAAGCTTCAGTGTGGCATATCCCAAGGGACAGATCGAGCTGCCCCACTGCTTCTCCCAGCTCTAAGGGAGCAACAGGCACCCTGGGCTAAGTCCTGACAGCTCTCCTGTAACAGAAATGCAGCTTAGCTCCTCCAAATCCTCATCACCTCCAAATCCTCATCACCTCCACCACTATCACTTCATTATCTCCTTGCAACAGCAAAAAAAGAGATGTTTTGGTGAAGTCCCCAAACAATTCTAGGGAACGGGCTGTGCCCTACACCGAGAAGGGAAAGCAAACCCTCTCCCCAGGGTCCCTGTTAATCCCACTTTCCTTCCTAACACCAAACCTGTCACTGGTTGATCTTAGCAATTAGGCACAGAGGATCAGTGGGAGGACCAGCATATCCATCTCTAGCTCCATCTCCAGTCCTTCAGCAAAAGGCATTCTCCTGGCTCCACTCCTGAAGCCTAGTATAAGAAATCTTTCTTGCTCCTTGAAGAGAAGTAGGGCAAGCCAGCCATAGGATTAATATAGCATAAATATGGTGCAAGCAATTAGCCAGAACCTGATTCATATTAAGGTTTTCTATTAGCAGCTTTACTTCTATCTGTTCCCTACTGGGCCATACAGCATCTTTTGTAAACGTTTCAAGCTTTGCCTTAAGACAGTTTATGTTCCTGGCCCCAAGACTGTATCTGGCCATAGCCTGCTCCCAAGAACATCTGGACACTGTCAGTATGCCCTCCTTCAAATAAAAGACTATAATGTTCCCCTGCAGAAGCAGTAATTCTCCTAATCTGCTTTTACCCAACTATTTGAGTTTCCATCAAACATCCTAAGCTGTCTGTATTAATATTTGGGTTGCTGGTTTATTTTTCCTTTCTAGTTTGTTTCCATTTATGGTGTGCTTCTCCATTTAATATCGGAATTGACAGTGACAGATCATCACCCTTCTTCCAAATTCACTAAATGGTTTAATAATACAATTTTTAGAAACAGATTTGTGGCTCGCCAGCACACGCACACCAAGGCAAAATAAAGATGACAGCACATTTGAACGAGGCAGCAATAAAACAGTGATAGTAATAAAGAATAAAAATGCTATATCAGGTTGCCATGGAAACCAGCATTCAAGGACTCCAGGTAACGTTGTAAAACATGCCACTGAGCATAAAGCAGCTAAGCAGGTTAAGAGGTTATTTATTAGGCTGCAGTATGCTGTGCAGTGCCCTCTGGTGAGAGCGCAAGAGAGGCACAAAGAGGCAGAATATGAGAGTACTCATGCCCCACACTTGACACCTGGGCACGGTCATCCTGGCAGCTGCACGGATTGGGTGGGTGCCACAGGCAGTGTGCAGAAGACATATGTGTGTAGAGTTACAGAGAGGTAGCATCAGGACATTCACCCATGGTGGCTCTGTCCTCTCTCCCGTAGAAGCCAAGAGCACCAGAGCCTACCATGGAAGTGACCAAGGGCTCTGGGAAACATTCCTCTAGGTAGGACCTGCCAGTCTGTGAAGTGCTGCTCTTCCTGCTGAGGGTAATGGGGCTAAACTGAAAGCTACAGCAGGTATGATTAAGGCCACTAAGCACAATCCTTGGTCAGGGCATGTTTTCTTAAGCACTGAAAGTGTGACTGTTCTGTGCCCAGAAATTTCACTAAATTTAGCAGCAGTTCCCCACACACAAGCACTGCAAAGCCAGGCTCAGGTTCCCTGGAGCCCTGGGACACCACACGCTGCACACCTCACAGAGGAGCACAGAGAAACAACTTCACAAGGTAAAGGAACCCACGAGCAAAAACAAAGAAGCAATTCAGCTCATAGAATTCTAGAACATACTGGCTTGGAAGGGAGATCTAAAGGTCATCTAGTCCAACCTTCCTGCTTAAGGTAAAAACCATCCTAATGTGTCCTTTCCTATATGATATAATACAGAGATAAAATCCAGATGCTAGATGTTCAAATGCATCTTGGCAACACAGAACCTTTCCCAGCACACCCCTCACACAGACCAGTGGATGCTCAACACACTTGGAGCGCAACATGCTGCACTGCAACCTTGCCATGGAACTCCAGGCTCACATGAGGGCTTGTGGCTGATGATCATTTCCCTGCCTGCCAAGAGCAGACATCCCTGCCTCTTCCCAGGTAGCATTAGTTACCCATAAGCATTTACCTGGGGGAGCAGAAGAGGTTGCTTACAAATACCACAGCACAGGATTTGCCTTTTTCCTCACCTGTCTTTCTGTGGGGAAATCAATAGAAAATGTATAATTATATGACTTCAAATAAGCTGTGCTAATGTTTTGGATAGACTGGCTTCTCCACAACTGGAATCTCAGAGTGTTAGGGGTTGGAAGGGACCTCTAGAGATCATCTGGAGCTAACACCATCCCCCATTCCATCATCCTTTCCATTACATCTGAAATAATGGAAATCATAACACACACACAGAGAATGGTTTTTACACCTGACAAAGCCTTGCATACCACAAGGCATGGCTGAACTCACTTCTCTGGCAGTCTAATACGCAGCAGAACTTTCAACACAGCTTTCCTCTGTTGGGACAGAGTCAGTGCATGCCCAGCCTGCCCGTGCTGCCCTGCTGACAGCCACCTTCAGTATCCACAGCAGTTCTGTGGCCAGCAGGAGACTTGAATTTGCCTTTGAACTGCAGACAGGCAGCTGAGGGGATGGAGGTGGGGCTGGAATATGAAACTCAGCTCTCCTTGTTTTCCCCTGCACTGTTAAAGCTGTCAATTCAATTCTGCCCCCACTAAGTGGCACCAATGCACCACAAAACCACAACGCAAACATCTGTACAGACAGCTTCTAAATAAATATTCCCCTGTCCTCCAGAGCCCAGCCCGCAGCAGGGGAAATCAAACAAGCAGGGGCAGGGTGTGGGAAGAGGCCAGCTCTCCCCCAGTGAGGCAGCCCCTGTGCCACAGCAGCAACCCTCCGAGGCTGGCTCTCCCCTCTCTTAACTGTTTTAATTACATTTCCATGAAGAAAATGTAGCTTACAGAGATACAATAAAAGAGACAAAGGCAAAAAGGCAATCTTGTGTTAACTGTACACCCCAATACCTGCTCCTCTTTTGCACGCAGAAGAGGTGCAAAGGACAACAGCCAACATCAAAACCCATGCAGTGCTGAGCCAAGCCAATCCCAGATCAAACTGTGGAACACCAGGGCACTGTGTTTTTCTGGCAGACACCCATTGCAAGATGCTTTGTTGAGGAGAGCTGTTAAGACTGCCCTCAGTTCCTGGCTGCATCAACCAATGTTCTGCCCAGCTTGACCTGCCATACACTTGTGCTAGTGCACAACAGATACCGTGGGGAAAGGACAACTCTGCTGTAAATCAAATCTACTGCAAAACCAAAAAAATCTAATCTATAGCTTAAACTTGCTGTAGCTGGGAAAAAGGTTATGCAAATCATAAAACCCATTTATGTTAACCATCATGAAAGAGCAGAAGCTAGCAGGAAAAAATGTCTAGGAGTCTAGGAAATGCCTTCTCATCAGTGCTCTCTAAAAAAAAAAGATAGAATTAACAAAAAAAAGCAAAGAACAAATAAATTACTTAAAGAAAACATGTTCTCATATCAATACAAATGGGAACTGAGTAGCTTGGGACATTGCAGTTCCCTTGTCACAGCTTGTCACTTTGAAAAGGCAAAGGAAAAAGCAATGGCAATGGTCACTGCTCACAGGGGAAACAAGGACATGTGTTGAGCAAAGGCCAAAGGATGTCTTATTCCACTAGCATGTCAGCTCCACAGGAACATATGAACTATTTCAAGACAACTTATTAATGATTGCATATTGTTATTAATGAGTGCATGTTGTGCCTCTTGATTTTGCACTTGGGCAAAGAAGAGACTGAAAGCCTATGTTTCAAAAATGATCAAAGGATGACAGTAGTCTGCACTGAGTGCTGGAGCATTAAAAAGAACTCCATATATAAACATGGCACTGCCCCTACAGCAGCTGTTTTCATTGTTGATCCACAGTAACCTACGGCCTTTAGATATCATGGGATGTACAGCAGCTGGTAAATGCACAGGTGACACCAAAGTGTTGTGCTGAGGAATGCCCAGACTGGAAGAACAGAACTTGGAAGCAATGGACGATGTGTTTCAGTGATTTCATCAGCATCTGTCTCACATTTGCTTCAGCAGAAAGCTGTTGGACGAGAACAGCCCTGTAACACAAAGCCACGCAGGCCAGCCTGGCCAGACAGCCAGATCCTGGTGCTGGAAGCTATGACAGACATTGATTCCTCCAACACAGCAGAACTGCCTGTGGCAAATGGTCACCATACATGCCAGTCTGCCTTCCTAAATTAGCAGTAGGCAAAAGCCACAGGGAAATAACTTCCCTTCATCTACAACAGAGTTAAAGAGCAACAACCACCACCTTTTTACTTCGGCAAACCTAAGCAGTTATTCTTAAGAGGAGGAAAATACCCCCAAAGGGAGGAAAAAATAGTTAATGGATGCCTCCTGGTTTGTTTTAAAACAACACTCAGAAAATAATACTGACATTAACACCTCAGTTCACTGAATCCAAAACAGGGAATAAAAGAACTCCATTGGGTTTGAAGCACTACAAATATCCCCCACTGAACACTGGGGCATCATGCCACTGGCTATTGATGTTGACTTGCTTCTTTATGCTCCCTCTACCTTCCCATGTGCAGTATCCAACAGCTTATTATTCTGTTGTTTGTAGTAGGCTGAAGTTATTAAGCTTAACCCTAGTCCTGTGGGAGTCCCAGAGAAGGTTAGTGATCCACAGGCATGACATGCTGTTATTTATAGCTGATTAAGTTCTATTTATCTACATTTAAATGTTGCAGGAGATGGGAGAGATCCCAAACCACATCTGTGTCTTATTAGAAACACCAGCTGTGTGTGGTAGCTCAAAGTTTGCCTTTCTTGAGAGGTTATAAAGAAAAGGAAAAACACCCCAAATAATTCAAATTCTTCACTGTAGCTAAATAAACTGCTGTGGTTTAGTCACGATCTTTAAGATGTAAGCCTGAAGCAACTCAACTGCCTCTGGAGTCAAGCTCAACTCTGAAATTAGCCAGGCTACCTTGAAGCTGTTCTGAGCACTCCAAGTGTGTTTAATTTTTACTGTAGGATGGTTCACATCTTAACAGGCACCAGAAGGGTGACCAGCAGATTACAAACCAGATCTCTCAAGCCCTATCTTCTGAGGCATTTGGTTTGACTGGTAAGGCTGCCTTGGTATATATGATCTGTTTCCACAATACACAATTGAGAGACAGTTGCTTCAGGGAGATGTGGTGCTAGGGTCCAAAGTAACCAGAGAGGCTGGCATTAAAACCAATACGCAACACTGCATTCAGTTTTGGGTTCCCCAGTTTAAGAGGGACAAGGATCTGCTGGAGAGGGTCCAGTGGAGGGCCATGAGGATGATTAGGGGACTGGAGCATTGCCTGATGAGGAGAGGCTGAGGGACATGGAGCTGTTTAGCCTAGAGAAGACTGAGAGGGGATTTAATAAATGTTTGTAAATATCTGAGGGCTGGGGGTCGGGGATGACGACGACAGGCTCTACTCATTTGCTCCCTCAGATAGGACAAGGAGCAATGGGTGCAAGTTGCAGCACAGGAAGTTCCACCTCAATACAAGGGGGAACTTCTTTACTGTAAGGGTCACAGAGCACTGGAACAGGCTCCCCAGAGAGGTTGTGGAGTCTTCTTCTCTGGAGACTTTCAAGGCCTGTCTGGATGTGTTCCCTGTGATCTGTGCTAGATTGTGTGGTCCTGCTCTGGCAGGGAGGTTGGACTCGATGATCTCTTTGGGTCCCTTCCAACCCCTAACATCCTGTTAAAACCTTTGTTTGCTTCCTTTGTGTAATTTAATCATTTGTAGTGCGGAAAACAATATGGGAATTACTTGCACAGAGGAAGTGTGAATGTCAGGCTCTAGAGAAAAGGCTGACAGTGTCCTATCACCATTAGCACCAAAACACAAGATGTAACGCAGAGTTTACCTCCCATGGCCAAAGGACAATGTAATGAAGGAAGCAATAAGCTCATGTCCCCTTCCATAATAGTCTCAAATGTAAACATCCAGCTAGAAGTGTAGCAGGGACATCTAAGTCTTGCAGCTGCAGAACTGTAAGGCTCCAGAAGTGGCTTCTCCAGAATTAGCAGAGTGACCTATAATCTGCCTTCCTTATCCTACATCTTCATATGCAATGTGTGATTTCTGAGATTGTCTTTGGTAACTGTTCCAGCCCAGAACCAGTTGAGTTTCACTTTTAGCAACACTTACATTTGAGCTGAGATTCAAAATGAAACTTTAGGGTGAAAAGCAAAAACTCTCAATTTTGAAAAGCATTCTCTGAAATGCTCCACCAGAGCTTTGATAACCTCCTGTGCAAGAACCACTAACACTATATCCACAGGAGCTCTGTGAAACTGTGAATCTTGAAGAGAAGACATACGCAAGGACTACTTTCAGCCAAGCCACTGACTGTAACCTTCTGCTGGCAGATTAGCCAGCTGTCAATCACCTCAAAATAGACCTAATTGCTATGGCAGCTCATGTTAGGCTTCATTTTCAATCCCCAGGCACAGAGTGACCTGGGTGGTAAAACCCACTGAACTCCCCAAATCCTCTTGCAAGCTCTATGTTCTGACCATCACCACACCACGCAGTGGCCAGTGAGTCCTAGCTCTTGCTACTCCCAGCCCACACCCACACTGCACAGATATTAGCAGAGCACTGAACCTCAAATCCAGAGCGTGGCTGGAGTGAGCCTGAGAGATTCCCACAAGGTCCTTGAGAAAGGCAGTGCTGCCAGCCCTTTGTTTTGCTGGGAGGCATGTGATAATTTGGCAGCATCCTCTAAGTTCTGAAATTTGCTGGAACAAAAGAAATATTGAGCTTTCATTAAGAGGAAAAACCAAATTTTGCAGTCTCAAGTCATAAATACAGCCTTGAAAATGCAGCCCATGAGCACCCAAATGCAATTAAGAAACTACTAACCCAGTGCTCATTAAGGATCTTGGTTGCTGTGTAGCTTATTTGTTCATTCTTATTATTTGATTAGATTTGATAACTCGTACGATCTGGAGTTGTACTTCTCCTGTGGTTCATCTTCTGTTTAATCTCTCTTTCACAGGCCTCCTCCACAGCCCTATGAAAATCATGTAGTTACCCTACACCTCAATCCAGTACTTCTGAAAATAGAGTATAATCTCTTTTTTCTTTCAGCTTGAACTGCCCTCTTTTCTAGGGATGGAAACAGTGTACTCTATGCCTCTCAGAACATCTCCAATCACAGAATCATAGAACGGTTTATGTTGGAAAGGACCCCAAGGACCATCCAGTTCCAATCCCCTGCCATAGGCAGGGACACCTCCCACTAGAACAGGTCGCTCAAGGCCTCATCCAACCTGGTCCTGAACACCTCCAGGGAGGGAGCAGCCACAACCTTCCTGTGCAATCTGTGCCCTTCTTTCATCACCCTCACTGTAAAGAACTTCTTCCTAACATCTAGTCTAAATCTCCCCTCTACCCATTACTCCTCATCCTGTCATTACAAGACCTTGTAAATAGCCCCTCCCCAGCCCTCCTGTAGGCCCCCTTCAGACACTGGAAGGTCTCCTCAAAGCCTCCTCTTCTCCAGACTGAAAAGCCCCAACTCTCATAGCCTGTCCTCATAGAAGAGCTGCTGTAGCTCTCTGAGCATCCTTGTGGCTGAGTAGCTACATAATTAAATTAAAACAAACCAACCAACCATCAGGCCAAGGGGCAATGGGTGGGAGTTGAGGCATAGGAGGTTTCATGTAAACGTGAGGAGGAATTTTTTCACTGTGAGGGTGACAGAGCACTGGAACAGGCCGCCCAGGGCGGGTTGTGGAGTGTCCCTCTCTGGAGATATGCCTGGATGTGTTCCTGTGTGGTCTGGTATAGGAGCTCCTGCTCTGGCAGGCAGTTTGGACTGGATGAGCTTCCAAGGTCCCTTCTAGCCCCTGACATTCTGTGATTCATCACATCAGAAACCTTCACAATCTCAAAGACTAGTCAGCAACCAGAGCTCCAACACAAGTGCTGCCCATTTAAAAGCTGCCATTTATATGCTTTCATTCACAAAGACACAGAAGTTTTAGCTCATAGTGATCTGATGAAACTGATACTTTGAGAGGCAAACAATACACAGAATGATCAACCTCTTAACCATTAATTTCTCTTACCAGTGCCTTCAGATGATGTGCTTTAGCAGTTGTAAGCTTACATGGGCATACATTCAGTCAGTCAACTGCCAAAGAAGTTCCCCCCATACCACCGGGGGAAAAAAAAAAAAGGAGCATTTGGGGTTAAAAATAAAGGGGGGAAAACCCAAACAACAAAAGCAGACAACCCCAAATAAAACCCAACAAACCAAAACCACAAAGAATGCCAACAACAAAGCAAAGTCTGGTTATTCCAGAGTACAGGTTCCCCAGGTTCCTTTGGTACTCGGTGTTGCAATTATTTACATATCCCCTGATAGTCAAACTGATGTGGTCCAAAGTTTTGTTGTGGGCTTTGTAGAACATGCCGTGCCTGTGCCAACAGGAGCACGCTCTGCACGTTATCAGACTGAACGATGGAACAGAGGATACACTAGAGATCAGCTACCGAAGGGAAAAACTCATCAGCTCGTCACAAACACCAAGTCAAAAGCCCACAACAAAGTGCAAAACCAAATGCAAGCACGCTACAGGAAGTAGCTTAGAGTTGCAAACACCTTGACACAGACACTCTTTGGGTGGATTAACAGCACTGGTAACCAACACCTTCCACCTCTGCACCACCTGGCTTCTCAACAGCTTTGATGCAGAGGCTCAACACTGAATGAATTATCACATTTTAGCCCAGAACATACAAAAAATGTACTTGAAAGCTGCAGCTGAGGCTTCCTCACACAGTGTCCCAAATCATCTTTTCTCTGCTCTTGCAGATACGAGATAAAGCCACGCAGCTTGTGACTACTCACCAGTTAGATCTCTACCAGGCTCAGCAGCTGCAATCCTGATGCTCTGCCTGCCCCAGCTCCTGGCAGAGCCACACCCTTACAACCACAGGACAAAAATACTTTGCCTGGTAAGAGCAGCAGCAGAGTGTTGTAAAAGGTGAGGTGAAGATCCAGCCTCACAACAGGACACTCCTCTTAATACTGACATAGTAACAGTAGCACTCATTACACACCAGTATGCAAAATGCCGCTCGGTACGAGAATCGCAACTGCCCTGCTGTGTGCAGTCATTTGTACCTTGTTTAAAAAGGTAAGACATTTTTAGGTAGGAGAAACAAAGTGGTGTAAAGCAAATAGCTCTGCTGTCCACCAGACACAAAACTTAGCTGTGACAAGCCACAGATTATTTCAGACCTTTGTAAATACAATTAATACACAAGACATGTAATTATCTCAGCAGACACTTCCTCTTCCTGCATACTGCTTAACATTTTAAATGCATCCTTTGGTTGGACAGGCTAAAACACATCTGTAGAGAAGGAATCCCTGGGTGCACTGCTTTACTATTAAAGCCTAGCAAGCATGAGCAGAAAACGAGAGGCAAAGAACAGTGAAAAATCATCCTGAATTTCCACTGTCTAACCATAGTCCTACAGCGTCAGTATTTTCCCTACTGTTCAACTGAGTTTCATCATTTCTTTGCTTTCTCATTTCAGATTACATTTACACAAAACCCAAATTATCCACAATGGTTTTGAGAACCTAAGCAGCACACTTTCAGATGTGCAATTTATTAGAAAAGTAGAACTAAAATAAGGTCACATTGAGTATATCATGCAGAATACCTTAAATGAGACAAAATTACCATGTAACCCTGCTTCTGTCCCCTTCAGTAGATTAAGTTTAACTGGAAGTCCGTTGCTAACCTCCACATAAGAAACCCAGAAAGTCCCAAAATCCAAACCCCCACAGTCAAAGCAACACAAACATACTGCCCCACACATCAGGTGGATTTTTAGGGACCAGTATTTTATATCCCCATTAAATGATCTGTCATACACTAACAGTTTTTTACAGGAGCTTTGTCTTTTGTGAGGTACCAGGGAATGCTGCCACTCATGATGAGCGACCCAGCCTACTGTATCCTGGTAGTTTCTGGAACTCTGCACGCATCTCAGTGCACCTAAATCAGCTGAGATGGCAAGAGGCGCAGAAATACCTTCTTTTTCTTCTTCCCCATAGCATTCACTTCCACTCCTCAGCACAGGCCACCTCCTCTATGCATATGCACTCTTCCCAGAAAGTGCTCAGAAGACTCTGAGTGCCTCAAAATAACCATGATCCAAACCAAGAGCTTAAGCACTTAAACAAGAAATATGAAACAAGAGAAGGCAAATGGAGGGAAAGAAAAAACAAAAAAACAAACAAATGCAGTGGAATAAGTCCAACTGTAGCTTCTCGGCAGCTCAGCGAGCCCCTAGCAAGTGCCAGCAGTTTCAAAAGAGCTGTAATCTCTAAACTGTTATCAAGGTTTTATCACACTTGAGTTCTTATCTAAACCAAACAATCACTAGAACAGCAGCTGATAAGGCATCCTGACAAGGTAATTTCAGCAATTCAAATCCACAGCTACAGCCATCATACACTGAGAATATTTTAACACTCTTTCCAGTTTAACCTCTAATCTCTCTTCCTCTGCTCTTTCCAAACACAGGGCCAATTTTTCTCTCTTCCAGCCGGACACGCTTCCTGCCATCGCCTGTGCTACGGGCAGGTGCCCTTTGAGCTCTCCCCTTTGGCGTGTGCAGCCCATCCACCAACGCCAGCTTGCTTAATCAAAAGGATCATTATTTTCTCTCTGAATTCAAGTGGCCCTTTTCCCTGGCTTGACAAAGGTCCATCATTAAAAGCAGTGGCTACATCTATCAGAAGCTGCTGTGTGAGAAAGGAGAAGGAAATCAAAGGCAGCAAACATGAGGCAGGATCAGCCTCGGCCCTGGTGTAATTGGGTGTAACACAATAGAAATATTTCATTTGTAGCCCTGTAGGATTTTCACCTAGAACATCTAACCCACATGTCACAAAGCAGGATTAGCTCAGGAGCCTTTTAGCTCCGTGTCTCCATTTCCAAAGTCATGAATAGGCCAGAAACCCCAGTATCTTTACCTCCATTTTTTGCTGGTAACAGACTTTTTGCATCAGCCCAGATGATGATTTACAGGACATCTGAAAACAGTTATTCAGACTCAATGTGACATCCAAAACCAAGCCAGCTACCTCAGCTGGGCAGAAGCATCGTTTGATCTGATACGATTTCTTCTGGACACTCGACACTGCCTTGACGTGATGTCTAATTATTTCTCTCCTCATGCTGGAGCAGAAGAGTGCTATTAAGCTACTAACACACTTCCGTGCCTCCCAAGCTAAGCAGCGGCTTGCCTGTATCACACCCTATGTGTGCACAGCAGGCAGGGTACAGCAGTTCAGCACTGCCCGAGTTTACCTTTGGCTTTGCACTGCTCCCACAAGGCCCAGGAGCCAAGCACGGCTCTTGTGCAATCACCCTGGGCACACCACACCCAGCATCTGCAAGTGCACCAGGAACAGCAGCCAGAGCTACTAAAGTTACTTGAGTAACTAGAGGTAAGTTCCTGGAGTAAACTGCTCCCAGGTCCCTTCTGTGGTGCCACAACTGACTTTGGCAGAGTCGTTGTCTTGATCAGAACAGAAAGTGAATGGGGTAAACTATAGAAATTGTTCAATTCTCTTAGATTGAGCTTTCAAAGTCAGGAAATAGAATTCATGGTTTCTTGGCATATGCACACAAGGAAAAAAAAAAACCAACACTCAACCAGATGCTGCAAAAGCCAAGGAATCCCTTCACTAAGGATGGAAAATTCCTTTACATCCTATTTCAAAAACTCTCTTCAATGAAAACTTAATGAAGAGACAAAACAGATGCAAACCCCCATTTTCCTCTATAAATCATTGTGTCTGACAAGTGAAACACAAGCTAATTTGTTTCAAATTACAAGACTTATATGTGGTTATAGAAATAATAGAGTGTCTCCAGATTTTAATCAGAAAAAAAATGTATCTTGAGTTTCAGAAAACCTTAGCCAGCTCCAGCAGGAACAGAATGTACAGATATAACACAGCACCATTCCCCTTCAGTAACCCAAAAAGCAAGCACTTCTTGCGCAGTGTAAAGACAAACCACACTTTCATTCGTTTTCCTATGAGGACTGACTGAAAGAGTTGGGGCTGTTCAGTCTGCAAAAGGGCAGGCTCCCAGGTGACCTTATTGTGGCCTTCCACTATCTGAAGGGAGACTACAAAAAAGCTGGGGAGGGACTTTTTAGGCTATCAGAGAGTGACAGGACTGGGGGGAATGGAGCAGAGCTGGAGGTGGGGAGGCTCAGACTGGACGTGAGGAGGAAGCTGTTCAGCATGAGAGTGGTGAGAGCCTGGAATGGGTTGCCCAGGGAGGTGGTTGAGGTCCCATCCCTGGAGGTGTTTGAGGCCAGTCTGGATGAGGCTCTGGCCAGCCTGCTCAGGGTAGAGTGTCCATGCCCACAGCAGGAGGGTTGGAACTAGATGATCCTTGTGGTCCCTCCCAACCCTGATTGATTCTATGATTCCTGAATACCTCCAGCTGGGACAGTACTGGGTCTCTGGCATCAGAAAAATCCCCCCAGAAGTTAACTGATTTATTTGGCTTAAGAATCCTCATGTGTTTCAGTATTCCTCTAAAAGAGGCTACATCAAGACCCAGCTTGCCAAGCATCCAACATGGGAAGGAAACAATCATCTAGTGCTAATAAGACATGCCTTTTCATAGAATCAACCAGGTTGGAAGGCACCGTCAAGATCATCCAGGCCAACCTATCATCCAGCCCTAGCCAATCAATTAAACCATGTCACTAAGTGCCTCATCCAGGCTTAGCTTCAACACCTCCAGGGATGGCAACTCCACCACCTCCCTGGGCAGCCCATTCTAATGCCAATCACTCTCTCTGGCAACAACTTCCTCCTAACATCCAGCCTAGACCTCCGCATGGCACAACTTGAGACTGTGTCCCCTTGTTCTGTTGCTGGTTGCCTGGCAGAAAAGACCAACCCCAGTTGGCTACAACCTTCCTTTAGGTAGTTGTAGACAGCAATGAGGTCATCCCTGAGCCTCTTATTCTCCAGGCTAAACAACTTCAGCTCCCTCAGCCCCTCCTCACAGGGCTGTGCTCCAGGCCCCTCACCAGCTTTGTTGCCCTTCTCTGGACACATTCCAGTACCTCAACATCTCTTTTGAGCTAAGGGGCCCAGAACGGGATATAGTATTTAAGGTGTGGCCTGACCAATGCCTCCCTTGTCCTGCTGGCCACCATCTTTGTGATCCTCCTTTTTGGCTTTTTGAGCTGTTACTGGGGCTGGGTATCGTATTCAAATAGGTCTCTATTGTACAATATATGCAAGGACTGCACATTAGCTCTGGGTCCAACTGATCTGCTTTAAGAACAAATGAACTTATAGTTCAGTGTGTTTCTCCAGCCACCCTGAGTGTACAGCAAACTCAACTGTGAAAGCACAGTTATGATACATCCACTCAGCATTTAAAACATCCAATCCAACCTGCCATAAACTGTCACTTCAGGCATTTATGGCAGACAGTAAACACGTGCTTATCAGAGAACAACTGCACCCTGTAAGCTCAGCCAATGGAGCAGCATTTCTTATCGAATCAATGGCTTATCAGGGAACCTAACAAAAATAAAGGTTACACCATATGGTCTCCTCCTTTTTACCTCTGCTCCATCGAGATGTGTGACTTCAGTTAAACCTACATTGCTCAGACTTTGCAGACCTGCTTCCTCCTTGTCTGCCCTTGGAAGCACAATCCTATCTTTAGAGCAAGGCACATAGAAACAAGCCCTTACAACTGCTTACAAGCCCTGCTGAACTTGACAAATGTCCCATCGACCAGATTTTGCATCAGAGGCCCTCACTCATGCCCACCTGCACGAATCAATAGCTGGATGTGGCAGTCTGTCTCCTGTGAACCTCCCCAGGCCACCTGCATTTCAGCAGCAAAGCGAAGGTTGAGAGGCACCACCAGCGAGCGTGGGGGGTGTTTGCACATCTAATGCCTACCAACGGAGACAGCTTCTGCCTCTGGTGCCAGCCAATGCTATGCTTATCAAACTGACAAATGAAAATAAAAGAGTAATAAGGGAGGAGGGAGGGGGAACAAATAACTCTCAAATTCCCTTATTTCTTTCTTTCACCAGGAGTTGTCTAAAAACGTTCTCCCTGCTGCCTGTATGAACTGTGAAGTGAACAATGGCGTTCCTGAAGCATGCAGAAGCAAGGATGGTCATTTGACCTATTCAGTCACTAAATCTGCCTTCAGAAGACACTCATCCAGAGTTACTCCTCCTGTGGTTGTCACTGTACCACACCACAGCCTCATTCTTACTGGCAAGGTAACAAAAGCCCCTTCCACATAGTATACGCTGGACCCAACTTAATGACTGTAGCTTAAGCAAACAACTATCAATCATCTAATTAACTGTTGCTTAACAGTTGATACTATTATTAGATAATTTTCACCCTTAAATTTAGAGCAGTGGTACAAGAAAGTAACCATGTGAACAGCAGCCAGTTTCTTGTGTAGTTATTCACACTGTTTTCTGAAGCAGCTGTTTGTATTTACATATATACAAGCATATTCCTAAAGCAGAAAGCATCAGAAGAATTTCAGGTGTTGAGCTCTGCTGCCTACTTCATGCTACCCAAAGTCTCCTCTGCTTGCAGGGAACAGGGTGGTGAACAGTTACTCAACACAAAAAAAGACTCTCTTGATTTTTTTTCATTCATGTCTTACAGATTACAAAGCAGTTGTTAGTACTATCACAGGTCTAGGTGAATAATGACTTCCAAAGAATTTAATAGAAGCAGTCAATCTACTTATTCACCACTTTGAACTACACAGTCCTCGTCAATCCATACTCCTAATCTCAACTTGTGAAGTTCCTGCTAATGCATTTATCTCACCACCTATTACAAATTAACCTGAAAACTTTTTATATGATACAAGAAAAAAAACTTTTACAGCCTATAATCTGTAACTAACAACACTTTATTTTGCTGGGTATTGACTCTGCCCTGAGGAGCATCCTGCCAACCTTGGCTTCTGTTTCCACACCTCCTTCCTGTGCTGCAGCCTGAGCTCACAGGATCTTAGGAGTAGGAAGGGACCCCCACAGATCATCGAGTCCAACCTCCCTGCCAGAGCAGAAATCCTCCTCGGATGACAGGAATGATCTCAGTCTAGAAGAACTTTCTTATTAATTAGCTGTTTTTTTTCACTAGACCTCAAAACCAGATGTTCATCCATTCTTTCAATATATTGGCAGCTTCTTTGCCACGAAAGAACATGAAAGCACCTCCAATTTCGTATTTCTTTGTGGTTTTAAATCATTGCCATATCAATCTGTACTGTCTTCATGGATTACCTGTCTCTGCTGCTGCTGCCAAGCCGGGTTAAATGTAGTTCTAATGTAATGCACTTCCAGCTCTGCCAACTCATAAACACAAACCTTCCTTGATAAGCAAGCAATAAAAGCCTGTCCTTTATTGCCAGCAAGGTAATTCATACTTTAATATATCTGTTATTTCAGCACTAAGATTATTTTACTGTGGCAAATTGAATTCCTCATGAAGGAAATAAAAGAAAATGCATGAGAAAAGCTGAAGGAAAACTTGGAGTCTGGGAGAGATTGGAGAACAAAAAGAACAGCTCAGAGAAACTGAAATTAATAGGAGTACTACAAGAAAGGCTAAGTCAGAAGAACAGGATTTCCCACTGTTGCTGGGATAACTTGGAAAATGTCAAAACTAAGTGTTTCTATACTGCACTTCATCCAACACTATGAGGGAAGAAGCATTAAACAGTTCACTTCACAGCTGCCTCGAGGACAGGCTCCAGCTGCCAGCAAACAAACCTGCAGTAGGCAAAATGCTGCCAGGCAGATTCCGAGGTCGCATTTCTGACGCACACTTTCTCTCTACTGCAAAATGCTTCCCCTTCTACTGCTTGAAACTGGTTTGCAAATTATTCCTTTACCAGCACATAAACAATTGGGAATGAGTTGAAAGATCATGAGTAGTCCTGAGAATTTACCCAATTTGTGCTAAGATTTAGAAGGCAAGTTAACCATCTGCTGTATGTTGGAACAGCTGAGAACCAGAACTCGGTCGTGATCTTAATTCCACAGGCCCCAGAAACGTTTTTGTTAACATAAATTCTGTATTCAGAGACTCACATCCCACAACCACCATCCAAAACCCTTTCTCAGTGCTTTGCACTGTACCATGGTTCTTGATCAATACTAATATGATTCACAAATTGGTAGAGGATTTGGAAATAAAGTTGGTGTTTTATTCCCTTGGAAATATCTAAGACTTTAATTATAGGGAGGCTAATATTTTTTTTTTTCTTCTTCCCCCCCTCCCCCCCCAGGAGGTGAATGTTAACTAGGTCCTTTCTACTCACTAGTCAAAGCAATATAACTGGTATTTTAGCAAGGCAGGTTTACTGTGCCGTAACAGGAGCCTGGAATACAGATTAAGCAGCTGAACACGAGCTGCGGCCAACGCAACCAAAAACCTTTCTACTCCAGACAGGTATTGCACAGCTGTGGAGTGCTTTAGTGAAAGCAGTTGCTCTCCAGTTTGTACCAGACAGATGTCCCATGTCAAAAGCCTCACCACCACCATCACTAGTGCCTGAGGGCTGCACCAGGAGGTCAAGAAGAGAATAGTCCATCAAGAGGTGGGGGTGATGGAATGCAGAATAGCCCATCAAGAAGTGGCAAACACAGGGAGATGGAGGAATGGTCTCATTTGTTACCGTTATTAATGTGTGCAGCATGGCAGCACACAAAGGCTGGTATCAGGAGAGAGGCTCACCAGCTGGTGTGCACATCTCACTGGAGAACATCCTTCCCTAAAAGCCCTATGTCTACAGTTTAAAGGCACACCATAATGCTGCCAAGCCTGCGCAGCAAAGAATTGTGTCATTCTGTAAACCCCACCAGCCTTGGCTTTTCTCGGGTTTTTTTGTTTGGGTTTTTTTTTTTTAAAGGCTGAAGGCACAGAAACAGGGGAAAGAAAAGGCAGAACAATGCCAGATGAGCTGACAGCACAGCTTCCACAGGCAGAGGGATTTCAGAAAGACTGCAAAGAGAACTAAAGTGGCATCTGTTCCAATCTGAGGAGGAAAGCTTCCCTATGGATTAAACAGCAGTCAGATTAAACATGAGACACAACACTCGTTTGGTGCTCAGTAATGGCCAGCACACTTGTGAAGGCAAAACA
The DNA here is from genome assembly GCA_013400475.1 of Tricholaema leucomelas. Lineage (NCBI taxonomy): Eukaryota > Metazoa > Chordata > Aves > Piciformes > Lybiidae > Tricholaema lacrymosa > Tricholaema leucomelas. The sequence goes on from WAAF01020580.1 coordinate 430,135, forward strand.
GGGCTGATGTTTGCACTCAATAGATGCCAGATGAGAAAGATAGACTTAATCAATGCTGTTAAAAATGAAGGAGTCTTTTTCTGTTGTCAGAATTACAGTGCAGAATCTCCCACTGGAGAATGGGTCTCTTGTCACTGAGCACTTCAAGTTTCCCTATCGGATAGAGATTTGTTGAGTGCAAGAATCAGGCTCTGAGCAGCTAGAGGAGTTGACAGGATATTTTCATTTTTCCAGTAAGATAACTAGAGATTGGATTCTCAGAAAAAAAAAAAAAAAAAACAACCAAAACATTGAATACAGAACTGAGACCTCCACTGAGTACAGCACAGTGTTGCAAACAACAACTACCGCCCCCACTAAAACCAAAAGTAGTTGGAAAATAGTAAGAAAAAAAGAAAATAAAAGTATTTCTACATTCCATCACCCCAAACTGAAATTAGGCAGGCAAAACTTGCTGGCTGCACCCACATAACAGAGAAACTAAAGAGAAAAGACCAGAACTATTTTGCTCACATCTTCAGCTACACACAGCCACGACTATACAGATTTCTTCCCACTGATCACCACAGAACACCCATCTTGTCCAGACATAGTGTAGCTGAAATTCCCACACCACCAGAGTCCAGGATTATTTGAGCTAACACAACCCTGCACTGTCAACTGCAACGAGAACAAGAAATGATGAAAGTCATAAAGATTAGCAATGAAAGAAAACCATCAAAATCAGAGAAGGGTATGCTACAGTACAGGACAGTTAGAGAGCCAGGTTAATGATTAACACTGAGGATCTACCATCCCCTAGATGTTTAAAAATGTTTAACTAGCAGTTAGAGCCACACTAAGGCAAGTACAGGGTTGAGTCTCCTTTCCATTTTGCAGAAGAAGAAACTGAGGTGAGGAATGAGCTCATAAAGCCACTGAGAAAGGCACAACAACCTGAATACTCAAAGTGTGCCTGGCTTTTAACCCTGCCTGTTAGAGTTAAGTCCTCTCCTTTAGTTTATTCACTTATAAACACTGACTGGGAAAGTGGAAATCAGTATCTTTTAACTAGCAACACTCTTATTTGTGAGCAGAAAAGCACTCACCACAAAGGACAAAAAAACGATTGACCTTTGACATTTTCAAAAGCTCCATAAATGACAATAGGAAGCAAAATTGTACCATGTGCCAATAAACTGTAAATTATTTTATGATATGAGGTTATTTAATCTAAAACTATAACTATTAAAGACAGTGATAAGAGATAAGGAAGGTAAAGACTCAGGGACTTTTCGGTCTCGTATCTTATCACTTTTAGTGTAACATTAACCAGCTCAATTCCCAATATCTCAAGTCACTTTGTGATCTTTCCACAGTTGAAAACAATTAGCAAACGTGAAGTATCCAGAACTTTGTTCAGTGGTGTCACTAAAACAATAGGCTCTTGGTTTTGGTCACGCCATTCACACCACAGTGGCACTAAAGCAAGGAAAGTGTTCATCCTGTAGAGAGATGTTTTTGTTGGTGTTATTAAATCTATGTAAACTTCAGTTTGATTTTACTCTGCAGTGGAGGGTATGAACTTTTGCTGCTCCTTTACAGCCAACATGCTTTTTAATCCACTTGGCAAAGATCAGTAAACTGCTTTCTAATATATTGCTTTGACATCTCTCCAAGCAATTATGTGACATTTTCCAGTAGGCATTGATTCATGCTAGACGTCTACAAGAATAGTCACATTAATAAAGCTGATTGTGTCTCTCACCACAGAAATTATTTAATGATGAAGGTACTGTCATACTTATTCACCTAGACCCAAAGAAAATCAATTTACCAGCTAGACTACCCACTCGCTGTCCAATCTTTTCCTTACCTTGCATCACTATTGATTCTAATTGAAGAAGTGATAATTTGTCATAGCTTGGACTGCCTGAAAACTAAAAACTCTTTCATGTGCTGTTAAAATTGCAGGTGGTTTTGCCCACAAACAGTGGACAAGTATTGCTCAAGTAAATCCTCCGATCACAAACCTGCAATCACACACCACAGTCTGCGATTGTTTTAGCTCTTGTAAAGTGTTGTGGTTGGATAAGGCAGCTGCAGGCAGAACACTGGAGCTGGAGCTTGCTGGTTGGAGACAGAGATCAAACTTTATTAAGTATAGTTTATCCTCTTCTCTTCTAAATCCTCTGTCTTGCCAAGACTTACTCATACCAATAATCTCTCAACTTGAAGGGGTTACTGAACATAAAACACTGGGGTGTACAGCAACTTCAGTGACATTTCACGTATTTCCACGTGACAGAAGCAACCTTCCTTGACCAGGTTACTGCTGCTTCTGCACACCAGCAGAAGAAATGGTGAGCATCAAGAAGCTGGTGTGGCTAAGAAACAAACTGCCCTAAAAATGAGGGGAAAAGCCCACAACAAACCAATCCAAATGCAAAACAAACAACTCCCTCAGTTCACTATGATCCTAACTCACAGCTGTCCTGCCCTGAGGGAGCAGCAGGCATTAGGAAGAAAGCCAGCTGGAATGAGGCAGGAGCGCCAGCTCAGAGCCCATATAAATCCTTGCTCCAAAAGTATATGCAATAAATGCTCCTCATAAAGCATTACAGACCAACTCTTTCTTGGAGATGGCTGTTAGGTGGCTGGTTTTGGCCAACAAAGCAAGAATACAATTTTCCCTGGTGACATGAGTGCTACGTTACAGCGAAAGGCCAGGCAAACAAAACACAATCCACACTTGCACATTCCCTCCCCTTCTGACACAGAGCTGTCTGCAGCCATTTTACACACCGATAACTACTTGGCTGTTCCTCACTAGTGCTGTCCAAAACGAGGTGTTTCAACACATGCTTATGTTGCAAACAACATTCAAAAGCTTCTCCTTTTGTTGCAACATTGAACCAAAACAAACTTTGAAATCTTACAAGCTACAACAAAACAGATTTGTCATTTTCCAAGCCAACTTAAATCCTCACACCACAGGAGCCTGGAAGCAGTGCCAGAGATACTTTCCACTCAGGATGGTATGAGCTGTGTTTCAAGCATGCTCTTGGAAGACCATCATCCAGTTGCTCCACACAGACTGTGCTACCAAGAGCCTCTAACATAAGGAGACGGGCAAGGCCTCAAACACTTGCTATTTCTCAAGGGAAAACAACATTCTGGTTTTCCCCACTAGTGGGTGAATGGGGGAAGGACAACTTGTGAAGGTGGTTTGCAGTCACTGTTACATTTACAGGAGAAGTGAGGAGCACAAACATTTCTCACCCACACAGCTCACCGTAACCCCTACATCCTCAGCAATTTTCCTGTTTATCTTATGGCATATTGGTTTAGAATATAGAATCAACCAGGTTGGAAGAGACCTCTAAGATCATCCAGGCCAACCTATTACCCAGCCTTGTCCAATCAACTAGACCATGGCACTAAGTACCTCATCCAGGCTTTGCTTGAACACCTCCAGGGGTGGTGACTCCACCACCTTCTTGGGCAACCCATTCCAATGCCAATCACTCTCTCTGACAAGAACTTCCTCCTAACATCCAGCCTAGACTTCCCCTGGCACAGCTTGAGACTGTATCCTCTTGTTCTGTCACTGGGTACTTGGGACAAGAGACCAAACCCCATCTGGCTACAACCTCCTTTCAGGTGGTTCACAGAATCAACCAGTTTGGAAGAGACCTCCAAGATCGTCTAGTCCAACCTATCATCCCTGAGCCGCCTCTTCTTCAGACTAAACACCCCCAACTCCCTCAACCTCTCCTCACAGGGCTGTGCTCCAGGCCCCTCAACAGCCTTGCTGCCCTTCTCTGGACACCTTCCAGCACCTCAACATCTTTCTTGAATTGAGGGGCCCAGAACTGGACACAGTACTCAAGGTGTGGCCTGACCAGTGTTGAGTACAGGAGCAGAAGAACCTCTCTTGTCCTGCTGGCCACACTGTTCCTGATACAGGCCAGGATGCCATTGGCTCTGCTACCCACCTGGGCACACTGCTGGCTCATGTTCAGCTACTATCCACCAGTACCCCTAGTTTAGTGCAGCTACGCTGCCTGTTATGATGGTAGTTACAGATATCCAGAGGGATGAACAGATTGAGAAGAGCTATTTTATAAAAAAACACTTTCAGTGCAGCTGCAGAGCAGGTAGAGAGATGAGAATCAACTGCTGATCAGATACTGTTGTACCCCCAGCTGACTCACTGCTACCTCTAACTCTGCAATTATCTCTATTTCTCTCTCTCCCTTTTGGTATAAATATTAACTCAAACCCAAAAGCCTGGTCAGATTTGAGTTGCTCTTACATAACTTTTCATTTGGCATACACATTTCAACAAAGAAAAGATTTTCCCCTTGAAAACAGATCTACGTGCTTGGTGTGTTCAGGAAATACAGAACCTCCCCCTGCCTTTGATCAGCTACACACCAACTGCATCCGATTGAGAAAAACAGTTCTGTGACAGACATTGCAGCGGACTTCCACCAGGATACTCTCCTCTGAATTACCAGGAAAGTGGGGAGGCAACAACCTTGAAAAGCTATGCCAGCTCTTAACGCTCTCTGACAACCCATGCCTGGAGCAAGTGGCTGCAAATAAGAGGGTGAGAGACATTCTCCAGCTCAGAAAGAAACAAGGGGAAAAACAGAGCTGGAAAAGTCCCTAGGCTTTCTAAAAATGTAAAAAAAGACTCCAGCTCTAAAGATCTGAAAGATGGAAATCTCCCAGCATCCTACAGCAGCAGCCAGATGGTGTTTCTTCACTTACCATGGCCTAAAAGAGCCATTTGAGCTAGAGGGCAAAGAGAAATAAGTAGTTATAATCACACAACTTAACTAGCACCTGGCAGATAACAAATGCTGCCACTTAAGAAACCTATAGAACAAGCTACATTTGGCTCAAGAGCCTCAGCTACAGTAGCTGCACAGCTCTGAGTACCAGCCTGTAACTGCAGCTCAGGTCAGTGCTCTTCCATATTATTTTCCATTATCTTTAATGAGCCAAAAGTCCTCCAAAAACCACCAAAAGAATCTTCTACTTAAGAAGTGTGACTGATTCAGGACAATAAATCCATTTAGTAAGTGCTTGTACAGCCACTAACGCTGTTTTTGAGCCCATGTGAACACTACCCAGTATCAAAGCACAGATGTCATCTTGCTTTTTCATCACTCAGTACAACCCTTGGCAACCAGGAAAAGGAAGAAAAATGGAAATGGAGAAAGCAAAAGCTGTGAATGAAGAGTCACATAAGAGCAATCTGCACTGGCAGGAGGTAGCAACTGGCACATCATCCAACATGAGTGCCAGGAGGGTACAGGAGAGTTGCTTTACCTCTTCCCTCACCACACACCTCCTGTTAGCACCCTCCCTGGCTGCCACTTCAGATCCCTCTCCAAGCTGCATGGGACTTCTTCCAGGCTGGCTTCCATGTGTTCTAACCTTGCTTATAGGAACTCTTCCCTCCTCTTCTGTTTTTGCAGCAAAGATAAAGCCTGTAATAGAGGTGACTAAGCCCATGGGCCCGTCCATTGTGATAGAGAGGATTGCTGTGTCCAGAGGTTTCAGAGAAGGTTACCCTGCTCTTGCACAGACCTATGCTGAAGTCATATTTATACACAGAAAAACACTGTAGGAGACCTGAAGGCATAAACTTTGCTAATACACCAATGTGCATCTCCATTGACTGAGCAGCAGCTTTTCTAAGGGTCAGACTTCAGCTTCACTCTCTCTGCTGAATTAATCACTGGTTTCTCAGTTACGAGTGCCAAAAGAAAAATGGAGCCAATGAGTGCAGATGCTGGCACTCTGGGAGCTGGACTGGATCCATCATCTCATTTTGTACAGTCACTGCACAGCTGTCAGACAGAATAGTTATGGTCATTACCAAGCAGGGAAAAGAATGGAGCCAGATACCTACACAGAAGTGTCTGTATTTTATCATCTACTCTAAGCCATATGTTGGGCTTTACTCCACAAAAGCATTCAGAGATACTCTAGTATGGAAATATAAATTAGCAAACTTCAGACACTTCTTTGCAGGGCTAATTCTTCACGAAATTTATTTACCTGCAGAAGAATGTATTCAGCAAAATGACACTGGGACTTCTCCCAGCTTTGTTCACAACAAGAAAGAAAATAACTTGAAAGTATGGATGAACTGATCCACAGCTGACTTAGCCACTAATTCATTTGTCTCTAGTTCATCTTCAAAGCTGAGATTAACAGTTCTGCTCCTTAGCCCAAAGAGAGGTTCCAGGCCAGGTATGGACTGGGATGATGGGAGTAGAAGTGGGATGTCACCTGCAGGTTTGATTAAAATGTGAGTCTCTTACATTAAAACATCAGGCCATAAGCACTCTATGTTGCCAGTCTGTCACCATTCAGCAGTTATGCTGACTCCAGAGAACATGCAACAGAATTGGAAAGCTCTTTACTTTCTGAGTGATACTGAGATAAAGCAATCCTTGGCATCCCCTCAGTGTCTCTCACCTGTGCAGAGCATTCTCTTGTTATAACAGGAATCCCTTCCCATCTTAGATACTGTTTGAAATAGTCCTGTATTTGATTCTCCTGCTCCAGAGCTACATTTCCTCTGGGCTTCCATATGCTTACAGCTGAAACAACTATTGATTACTGAAAACATTCTCCTTTTCCTTACCACTTCTTAAAAATCCTAGATGGCATTTATAAAAAAAAACAAAAACAAAAAACAATCAACCCCCCAAAACGCCCAAAACAAACCAAGCAACCAACCCCAAAACAGGCTGGTAAAACTAGTTCCATACTGTATGGAACAGGGACAGCAATCCACTCCCAGGGAACAGCTCCATCTCAAGATGATAACTGCAAAAGAAACCTCTAAACACAGGAAGCATTTCAAAGCAAATACAAACATTTCCATGAAGTACTCATCTTCTAAGAAATCCTCTTTCCATTGTACAGCTTGCCAAGAGGTGATTTTCTGACAGCAAAGAAAGCAGGGTGAGCACTGAGTGAGGGGTAACAAGGTTGACACTTTATGTTGCTCTCCCCATTCTGATGTACTTTCATACCAGGACCATACAGGTTAAAATCACATGGATAGATCTGAGAACATTTATGCAGGTATGGCTATGCACATACAATACACACAAAAATATACACACAGAGAAAGAATATTCATGGTTATTTCAACAACATGAAAGAAAAAAACATGGGAAATGTTTGGAGGTTTTTTGTTTGTTTGGGTTTTTTTTGTTTATTTGTTTGTTTTGTTTTTTAAAATATTTGCTCTTTGTAGGACATTGGAATAAAATATTGTTAAAAAAATAAGTGTTAAGAAGAAAATAAGGGGAAAATTACAGTTTCTGAATTTCTGTTAGTGGCTAGCTAGGGACTGATTTAGTTTAGGCTTCCATGAGGTATATTGGACAAAAAATTAGTAAGATAATGATTGACATTTAATTTATCTGGAAAGCAGTTAAACAAATGTGCAAGGAAGGCAAACAGCACCATACAAAGTTTTCAGAGAAGATCTAGAAGCTCATTTTACTCACACCCTCCACAAGATTAAAATCATCAAAGACCAGTGGTGATGCAGTGAAGCAAACAATTCATCCCCTGTGAGGCAGCTATGTCTGGGAGCTTGGTGGCATTGCACACAGCAGTCCCTCTGGTTTGTGTGTGGGCCTGAGGTGAACTGCATTCAGCTGCAGTTTCAGTGCCTGCAGTGACTGGTTTCAGGTTAGGAAATAACTACAGGGTAAGCTGAGCTGGAATTTGCGGCATAGGTGGGAATAAGAAAACCAACAGGAACTCCTCCACCCACATTGAGCTTTCCTGGTGTTCATGCTGAGCCCCAGCCCTGAATGCCCGCAGCTGAAGGAGGGCACAGCCTCAGCCCGGCTTAGGCACGGCTGTGATCCAGCTTTACTTGAAAACAAACAACACCACCACCCCCGTGGGAGGGTGGAAGGTTACAGGTAACTGCTAACTAAAGGGCAATGGACTTATTTCAGTCCAACACAAATATGTCAGAAGCATAGGGACAAGACAGTTGAGACAAAACGACTCTGCACGCACTTAAAAAACCTTATGAACTCTTTCTTTCTATGCAATCAGCCTAATTACACTTATGTAGAAGTCTAATTACACCTCTGCATTAGCTACCAGTGAAGTGTTTCTCGGGTTATTTCTGAGCAGCCTACAATTAAATGAGCCTCATCCATTAAGTGACACTTTGTGTGTGTAGTCTTACTGCTCCAATTATGTACCTCAAATCAAGCCCTGAAAATCCTCCTTGCTGCCAAAGATATCCCTGTGAAAAATGAAGGATATTGGAGGTAGCTTGAAAAAAAAAACCACTGCTGACATGAAAAACAAATGCTGTTATGCAAAGCCCTGCATTTTATTTAAATCTGTGCTGCTTGAGATGCAAACAAGACTCATTTCACTACATGGCTGTGCTATACATTATTAACTATGCCGCATGAAATCCATTTCTAAATGATTTCACTGAAGTTCATAAGCCATTTTAAAACTCAGAAACTGATGAAAAAAAGGAAATGGTCCAGCAGTTACAAACTTTGAACTAAAAGCCTGATGGAAATAATTTTATTTCTTGATGTAAATAGCACATGAAATTGAATTCATGCCCAAAATCATTACACGCTCTTTTTAATTAAAACTTGGGGTGACTGTAGAAAGTGGTTACCCTTGCAGAAAGAAGGACTCTTTTATGACTGCCTCTAGTAGCCTAATATTTGCTTACTCCTTGGGGGTGCTCAAGGACAGGCTGGAAGACACCCTGAGCACCCAAGCCTATCTGTGAGGTGCTCCTGCTCACAGCAGGGAGGCTGAAGTAGATGATCTCCAGACGTCCCTCTTCCAAACTAAGCTGTTCTATGATTCCATGATCTGGCACCAGCCAACAAATGAGGCAAGCAGAAGAAGGCTGTCACATTTCTACTTTGGTGATACATGCTTTAATATGCAAAACCTGGTCCCAGAAAAATAGCATGACTTCAACTGGCAATAGCTACGCTTCCTCCCCTATCTTCTATGCAACAGAAGTTCAATGTAAACAAGAAAACCTGCAACGTGCTGCAGTTAGCTCAGTGCCATTGGTTCCCACCTTTTGAGTGGGAACCTTCTAGGATCTTTATCTGAGGACTTTTCATTGTGCTAGTCTATTCTTCTACTGAGGAACATGCTGTCCAACTACAATGCAGAGATGTGAATCATTCTCTTCCTTGTTATTTATCTAGCATGCCTTGTGCCTACCCAGAGATAACACTGACAGCTAAGGGTTTTGCAGGGTGGCTGAATTATATTTTTGTATCTGCATTTATTTGTATTTGAAATGATGTTTTATTAAACAACCTTTCCCGCTCTATTTAAGCAAGTTGCTGAGCAAAACAGAGTACAAACTTCCATTACATGCCAGCTGCCCAGACCCAAGGACAGATACACAGGAGTAAGTGGTTCAGGTGATCAGCTGTGCTCAGAGCTCCTCCCTGAATGGGTGAAGTGGGGAGAGCTGCATTCTTCACACAGCTCAATTGGGCACTTGAACCACCACTTGAGGTAGAAGAGACCTGTTTGTGCCTTGGCTAGGTAAGCAGAAGAGCTGGACTGCTCTCCTGCAGACTCGTGTGCCTTGTAAACCCAAAAGGATGACTCCAAAGCTTGGTCAGAGTACCATGCACTGACAGCACAGGGCTAACATCCCAAAGTTGTTCTCTATCCTCTTTGTTATTCTTCACTTCCGTTTCTGCTCACAGGTGAAGCTACCCAAAATTCAGCTATGAATGCCTCAGTCTCTGTCCCTTTCAGTTATCTCGAGTTCACCATGGCGACCATATTGTGGGTTTGGGTTTTTTTGGTCGGTTGGTGTGATGGTTTGGGTGTCACACACCCCCCCACACTCTTATGAAATCACCCAGACTAGACTCAGCCAGATGGAAATTAAGGAATGAACCTTTATATTTACAGCTTAGCACGACATACAAGCAGATACTTAGAATATATACCAGCTAGAGACAGAAATATACAAGTTAAAAGTAATACAGAAACACAACACTGTTCTTCACAGAGAGAGTGATTTGCCATTGGAATGGACCGCCCAGGGAGGTGGTAGAGTCACCGTCCCTGGGGGTGTTCAGGAAAAGCCTGGATGAGACACTTAGTGCCATGGTCTAGTTGACTGGGTAGGGCTGGGTGATAGGTTGGACTGGATGATCTTGGAGGTCTCTTCCAACCTGATTGATTCTATTCTATTCTATATATTCTATATACAACAGCCCTCTCTGAAACCAGAGCCCCCAGGAGGGGCTGCCAACCACCCTTCCACCTTCTCCCCATCCCTCTACCTTATCCCAGAATTCGCCTTATGCACAAGGTGAGTTTGGAGGATCAGCCAGGGGGGTTAGAAAGCAGAAGGATTAGTTACACAGAAGCAACCCAAAGAAAGCAAGCACAGTCTCCCAGAGACCCACACCCACTGTCTTATCTGTGTTTATGCTCTTTGTTTTTATACATCTCAGGAAGCCTATGAGTGCAGTAGACATCACCATTGTTTCCTTTTCACAGCCTATAATCTAATTCTCTCACTAAAATATTCCAGTTAGCCTCAAACTAGCATAGATGGGTTTTTTTCCCCATCCTCTGCATCCTTACCTGCTGCTGAACTCTTGAACTTGCCTGTCCACAAGCAAGCATTTTCAGCTGGAGACCCACATTGTGCTGCCATAGCCATGGTGGTTTTAGAACCTTTTCTGCCTGACTGGACTAGTAACTCTCCTTTCTTTCCATATAAGTGAGGCACTTGCCCAGGACTGTGGCATGCATCCTTTGCTACAGCCACGTTAGTGCCATTTCTCACCTGTTATTGATGCAAAGCTCACTCCTCTCTTCCTGCTCCCAGTGCAACATCCTTCCCCTCAACTGATCCAACAGTCAACTGTTTCTAATCACACTAAACTTGAGCAGCTTCTTCTCTCTTTCAAGACATCCACAGCCCCCCTGGACACTACTCAACAACCACATGCAGGTGTACTGACTACCATGGCCCTGTTTCCCACTGTGCACCCGATCAGGTTTTAGGAGAAAAAGTTATTCCATCATCCATCAGATTAGTTGGGCAGGACCCACCATCGCAGGGTGATCCACTTACTACACTTGGAGAGCAGGAGGCTTCCACAGTGCAAATCTTCTCCTCTGAAATAAGTTAATGGAAACAAAACAGTGCAACATTGAATTTCTCTGCTGTTCACTGAGCTGCAGCTGAGGGTAACATTGGTCTCTGCAATCCAGGAGGAAAGAAACAAAAGCAAAGAACACACTCAGCCATGTACCCCCTTTTAAGCAAGTATTCTGTGTGCAAATGAAACCCAAATGAAGTTATCTCTACAATGTTAATAAAACACTAAGACTGAAAAATTAAGTGCCAGGAGAGAGCAAAGGCCTGTTTTGAAACCATGGTGTGCTGCTACAGAAAACATTGTATGACTACCACAGTCACCTTCACTCAACAGACTTTGCATAGCACTGAAACATTTGCCATCTGCAGCATCACTGAGTAAGCATCTTCTCATCAGGTTAGTAAAAAAGACACAAGTTTTACTCACTTGGGTCAATAAGACAGGTGGTTAAAATCATATCATGCTTTCAGAAATAAAGAGATTCTTTCAAGAGCTACTTTCTTCAAGTAACTTCTGATTCATCTGTGAATGAACAGCTGCCTGTAGACCAGAGCTAGTGCCGCCAGTGCCCTTTTGCAGGACACACTGTTTGTATCCAGCCCTGCAGGAGGCAGATTTAAAGATACTCTCAGTCCCATGTTGGCACTTAACTTAATACACCACCAGAAATTACTCCCTGAAAGTTACACTTCTGCCAGACTTCAGCATTACATGAAAAGCTTCAACTGACAGGAGTGCTGGTGTGCTGCCAGAAACAAAGGGACTTTCCTTAATCTCTTGGTTTGACTTAACATCCACTGAAGGCTCTGCTCCTGTCAACTCTGAAGAGTGTAGGGTCATGCACCTGTATCATGATGCAAAAAGAGGGCCTCTCATGAGATACTCATAGCTACCTTCCTTCTTACATATGCTGAATGACTGCATTTGAAACTTTCAGAGTGAATGTAATGGATACATCAAATCCCAGAAATGATACCGAATTCCTTGTGCAACCTAAGACCTCTGTGATACAATTCTAAGACAAAGAGTTTTATAAGATCCAATTCAGGGAGATGGTTAGTGAAAAATAAAACTGCAGACTGCTCCAGCTATTGCGTTTGAGGCTTTCCAATTACTGAATACATGACAATAATGCTCTCCTACATCTAGCTCTGCACCCTCCTGTGCTTCATTAATCTGCCCTCTCTGTGAAACACTGGAAGCAGCACTGTTGCTTAATGCTGCTTCACCTTGCTAACGGTGCAACTTACCCTGTCAAGCCTCTCAGAGAAGGGCCAGTGTTTGAGTAGCTTCTTTAACACAGCACAAAACAATCCGCAGCAAACAGCAGCAAATTCACATTCTGGCACAACAGCAGTGATGTCAGCAGCATGAACAACGAGCTTTGTTTCAAGATTTGGACAAGGACTGCAAATCATGTCCGCAAAAATCTTGATTTCACAAGAACTTGGCTTTCAGGACAAAATATCCATGAAGTGGGCATCTGGGATACAAATGCCAAGTGGGAAACTGCAGGATTCTTCTCTCTCTTCCCTGCTTGACCTCATTATCTGCTCAGAGCTCACTTAGCAGCTCAGTCTAACCACTGAAACCTCACAAATTAACAGCACTTACAAGAGTGCATGAACCTTAAGTCACCTGAGGCAACCTTCCAACAAAGAGGAGCTGCCACACAGTCTCATGGCAGAACCTGCAATGAGGTTATTCTAACAGCACGGGAAAAAAAAAACAACACCTCTTTCAGAAAGCTTTTCCCAACTCTTACCAGCATCAATTTAAAACGATGTGAATTTATTCACATTAAAATTGAGAGAGCAGGCCTGGTTTAGCACACTAACAGCTGTTTTGAGCTGAGGCTTCTGTTCAATGAGCAGCAGCTTTAGAAGGGTTTAAGCATCCCATTTTAAATGTGCCTGGACAGTGGGAATCACCAGGATGCTGCCTGCAGAGCTATGCTTAAGCACATCACTGATGTGCTATAGGTGCAAGGCAGCAGCTTTCCCTTCCCAAGGGACATGCTCTGCAAATAACAGTGCTGCCAATCTCTGAACATTTGCAAATGCCAGTTCAGCCAGCAGGTGACCAAATCACCAGCTGGACTGGTTCTCATCAGCACTTCACATTCAACAGCAAGCAAGGCCCTACGGCCAGGCAAGGTCAGTGAGCAGTGGATGCTCATCAATATAGGGATCAATAGACAAAACAGTACTTCAGAAACACCTCGTGGCTGGGGCTATGCTAGAAACCAACCTGAGATCAATTTCTTTACTGGTTTCATGCTAAAATATGCTTAAACTCGGTGTTGTCTTTGCTGCTTTCTTCATTTTTTTCCCAGGATTGTTCTGGTAAATGATCACCATTCCTCCAAAATATGAGGCCTTCTACATACATGGCAGCTCCAGAGAGCTCTTGCAAACACTGCTCCATTGACAAAAATTGATGATGGGGGCTAGCTGACAGCACATTTCTGATGTTCGTCAGACACTTCATTTCTCAAAGGGCACTAAGCTTGAGAAATAAGGAGCAGAGCCAGCACCAGCAGGGATGAACTTAGGGCAATGAGAGAGCACAAGGTAGAGATGGGGGTCAGGAGCATGGAGGGAGACAGAATGGAGACCTACAGTGTGCCAGAACTCTGCTCTGCTCATTTTTGATGTCCAAACCAAAAAGAAGTTAATCATAGACTTGGGGACGCTATCTCGCTGGCTTACGGTCAAACAAAGCAACCAAACATCTCAGTCTCCCTTTGCTCTGTAAACCTATCTGCACGCTTTGCTGCAGACCTGTGTGCATGTCCTGGGGAGACAGCTCCTGAAGAAGAGCAGAAAAGCAATGCTCCATCACAAGCAAAACCTGTTACTTCACCATAAGAGGAAATCCTTATCATTTAACTTCCTTCTAAAGTTTACTTTTAATGACCAACCACTACCAAACTCCACGTACACAGCAGGGCCTCTCATTAGAAGAAACTCTTTGACAAGAATCATGACCATAAGAATGTAGATCATGGTATGAGATTTTATTTTCCTTTTGGAAGCACCAGTGAAATATGAAAAAAGTTCAACAGGCATCTTTAAAAATAAGCAAACAAAGCAGACACACCATGGGTATGTTGCTTTCCTTTCTACTGGGATGGCCTCAGTCAGAAGCTGTAAAGAAGAGAAGCATTAGAGGTAAGAGACAGAAAAGTTTGATCTCAGCAAGCGCACCCTCCGATGAAGCAGGCTGCCCTCACTTTCCTGTTAAGGGGCAGAGACAGCATCCCCCACTCTGCTTTAGCTTTCAGAATATTTAAAACATTAAACTTCCCCTCTGGAAGAATCCCACCCAGAAACACTGTCAGAAGAAAAGCAAAGTGTTGCTTTGCGGTCTGGGACTTCCTACACTTAGACAGAAATATGGGAGCAAGGTGCAAAGATGAGAAATACAAGTGGAACAACTGCCTTCAGGCACCTTGCATGCAGAGGGTATTATGTTTCTTCAATTTAGAAACTGCCAACTTGGGGAACAACGGGAAGGGAACACTCTTCATCAGGTAGGGCTCCCCCATCCTGCTAATGAGGCAAATTAACAAGAGGAGTCATTTTACAGATCTGGCTTCACACACCAGGCCCATGCTGAGACTGCAAGGCAGTTCTCCCAGCTGGGTTTCCTTTGATTTGTCAACCAAACGTGTACTCTGAAGGAGTGGATCAATCCCTTGAGATGTATCCCCTTTCACTAAGGTGTTAAGAAAGCCATGTGCTGCTTTTCTACATGAAAAGACCACAGGAAACAAACCCATTTTAAAACAAGCCAAACAACAAAACTTTTCAATTGTGCATGTTCCCATCACCGGGTACAGATCTCTGCTTTGATGCCTGTGTTGCCATTTAAAGCACTCCCTGTATCTTTTCCAGGAAGCTCTGGTGGCGTGCATGAAGAAACCGAACTCTGCAACAGTATAGAAACAGCAGCAGCCTTTGACATAGTTAGAAGGAAGCCATTCCTCTCCATCACCTCTGCTTTGCTCTCTCTTGATGCAAGGCCACCCACTCAAGCACACACCCAATTAACCTACAATTGAGGGCACTAAGCTGCTAAAGCCCTGATTTTTGCTGGGAGGGACAAGAACTTGAACACAAAGCTGGGAATGCCCTTCAGGCACTGCCAGCTGCTGTGTTTTTCCCTTTCCAAGGCGGACATGACTCATCTATCTTGCATGCACCAACATGGACTATCCAGAAAGTTTCCACAAGGGAAGAGGAAGAGCATGTGTGGTCCCAGAACACCACGCTAGAGAGGCTTTTATCAGCAGGTGTCTTTTTTCCAGCACCCCAGTGTAAGCCACTCCATATCCTGGCTCTGAACTGAGTACCAAACCTCTCTGAAAACGTCATCATTTCTCCTTCTCAATGCACCAAATACTGCTTAGAAATAAGCACTTCAAGATTACAACATGGGGCTTGTCTTTGGTGTTTGTTTTTTTTTAACCTCACATTTCTGATTGATGTTCACTACTGGAAAGGGTGACCTGAATCCAGAAGTTCTACGTTAAGAGTAAAAAACTCCCTGGGAAATGTGGGTGAAAACTGGGAGATTAAAAAGTAACTATTAAAAAGTCTCTCAAACTCCTCACTTCTGAAGGAAGACAATGACAAAAGTCCTGTATTCATGGCATTTGAACTCAGATTTGGGCCACAGCACACTTCTCTATTCCTACAATTCCCAAGAGGGACACTCAATCTAAAAGTCACTGACAGCATCAATTGCCAATTCAGGCAGGGATCACAGACAACAAAAAACATAGAAACACAAGTTTGGAAGGGATCTTTCAAGGTTATCTAGTCCAAACCCCTGCAGTGAGCAGAGACAGACCCAACTTGATCAGGTTGCTCAGAGCTGCATCAAGCTTGATCTTGAATGAAGATGGGGCCTCCATCACATCTCTGGGTAACCTATGTCAGTGTTCCACCAACCTTGTAGTAAAGACCTTCTTTCCTAAGGTCCAATCTAAATCTATTCTGCTCTACTTTAAAACCATTGCTCTGTCCTAATGCTCCATACAGTCCCTCCCCAGCTTTCTTGTAGGCCCACTTCAGTTATTAAAATGAAGCTCTAACATCTCCCTGGAGCCTTCTCTTCTCCAGGCTGAACAACTCCAACAGCCTGTCTTCACAGAAGAGCTGCTCCAGCCCTGTAATACTTCTTGGGGCATCCCTCCAGAGTCTTCCTTCGACTCAAAGCCACCATCTTACCAAGCACACTACACACTCTTAACAGTTAATCTGACATATAACTGTCAGTAGGTTTCAGAGGTAACAGCTCTCTACAGCAAACTGAGGCATTTCACACAGCTCAAAACTACCACTTCTAGAATAGAAACAACAGATATCACCCTGTCAGTTCAAAAGCTCCTGAACTCCCAGGTATTATGGATGACATGACTTGGCTCTGAAGTTCTTCCCAAGTCAAGTCTGAAAACAGGTGAAACGATTTCTGCACACCTGAAACATCTGCCAGATTTCCACTCAGAGTGCAGGCAGGAGTTTTAGTAACTTAACGGCACCAGGAGAAAGGAATGAATAATTCACTGGGTTTAGACAGTCAAAACTTAACACTTTTGGTGAACTTTACCTTGGAGATTTTAGATTAATTCAAACTCAAACCACAGCTCAGCAGGTGCAAATTCATAAAAGCAGAGAGTTTGCATGACTTGCTTAGAACTGAAACCACCATCTTTTTGCAAAGCAGCAGCTGTGGCAAGCTCTCTAAGAGAATAAATATTTATTCCTCCTTAAATAAAGCTGCCTTCCCACCCACGAGTGCAGGCAGAACAATCAAAGGCTTCTCACCGACAATTAGAGGAAAAACTCCTGGCTGCCAAAGTCAACCACTGCCAGCACAGTGAAACCTGGGACACTAGCTCTGCAGCTCCTTTGAGGAAAAAGGCTTCCGTTACAAATCCCTCAGGATTTCAAGCTTGTTTCATAGCCACAAGGATTATTTCCCTCCTTTCTTGGCCAGCTCTTCCTTCAGAATTCATCAACATCACTTACTGCTATGTAACATCAACATGATGCATCATACAGCAGCTTCTCCTCCTCCCAAGGGGCACAAACACCAGACTAGTACTAACTGTATTTTTAAGGTCAGTTTATCTGCTTGCTCTGATTCTGGTACTTTTAAATCTCTGACTATCCATCTTCTAAAGCAGCTTTTAGAATGACAAATAACAAGACAGATCAATTCCTTTTTGCTGCAGCTGTGAAGATAAATTATTTTAATTAGATAAGAAACGGCTCTTGTCACTGAAATTGCTAGAGATGCTCAGAAGAGTACTAAACAGCTGAAACCTTACACACTTCAGTTGGTTTTTCAGTAGCATTTTTATTGTTCTGTTGGTTTTCCCTGCTCATGCTTCTACGTACTCCTCAGAGGCACTGAACTGAGGGATTGGAACAGCAACATCTACCTGGGGAAGACCAGCAGTTGAACTTACAGGAAGCATCTAACTGCTGAGAGCCACGTCTTTGCAAGCAAGTAATTCCTTTCCCAGAGTAGTGGGTTTCTGCTGTGGGCTTGCAGATGAACAGAGCCTGGACTTTCTAAATTTGAGGGAGGTTCAGTTTGCAAGAGTCATGCTGGCAAGTAGGCTGCACACACACAGAAACCCATAATATCTGCAGGAAACATCTGAGCACATATGTCCTGACATGCTTTATGGTCACTGACACCAATACTTATTCCCCAGAACCCTTCATTATCCACTCTCAAAGAACATTCTATAGAATCCTATATAAGAGATAATGGAAGGTAGAGAAGCAAAACCCACTGGACTGACCCTCAGTGATCGGATCAATACTCCTGTGGTGGCAACCAACTTGCCTGCAGGTTCAGACTCGGGTAGTGCCTGTGCTGAAGGTCTGGAGCCTTGGAAGAGCAAGGGCTTGGTGGAGGAGTGTGTACCTTGGCACTGCCACTGCATGTTTCATCAATGCTGCTCATGTAAAGCAAACACAAATCAAGGCTAGTGAAGGCTCCTTCCTAGCTCCATCCCCTTTTTAGCACTTGCTTCTCTGCCAGGAGTGATGTTACCTGCACGGCATTCGCACCTAGATTTTTATCTTGCATGTGGCAATACTGTAAATGCAAATTCATGTTTTCTGTTCATAAGAAACAGAGCAGTGACTGAGCAACCACACACATGTGATGGCAAACCCTAATGAAATCAGACTCCATAATACCCAGTGACATGTTCAGACTGCAATCCCTACTGGGCATGTAATGGCAAAGGCAACTGCTGAGAGCATGCTGGATTATGTCCAGCCTTTTCCCCAGCAGAAGAGGGTAATTAAGCTTTTGGGTATCAACTGGAAAAGCTGGCTGGAAAGGCTCCTTCATGCATTTTTTTCCCCAGCAGAGGGCACTTTTGATTCACACACTATTCGGGTGCTGCTTTTTGTTATTCTCCATCTCAGAAAGCTGAAGCAGAGGTGGTGCTGTCTGCTTAAAAATAAAGACATCGTTGCTTTAGCTCCACTTTCCTTCCTCCCTCTTCCCTCCAACAAGTTTTATTAAGTTCTCATCTTTAATTCATGCCTGCAGCAGAGCTGATGTCACTTTTTTTCTCCCCCTATTAAAAAAAGATCCACAAAGCACAAGCCAAGCTTGCAGTGGTATCTCACCTACTTTCCTTCTCTATTTTTATTTTCACTTCCACTGATTTGTTAACATTCATTATCCTCAAAAACTGAAACCCCATTCCAACAGAAACATGACTAGAGCTCTCTGAGAGGAAAGCAAACAAACCACCTATTAGATTACATGCTTCATCCCCTACAAAGGCAGGACACAGCCCACCAGACATACCAGAAATTAAAGCTCCAGTTGACTACAGAGAAAGTGCAGGGTGTTATGGACCCAGTGAAACAAACAACTTAGCAACCGTTAAGGCAAAATCCCCTTTGGGAAACTGTCATTTTGGGGTGGATGCAAAGTGAGAATGAAGGAGGATGTGGGGGAGAATTTTCCAGCAGAAGCTCTGGGAATTGAGACTGTTTTAACTGTGAAAAAAAGCCAACAACAAAAAAGGAATGTCTTAATCAACTAATACACACATCTGTCCTGAGTTAAAACACTGGGAAGACCCAACACTGCAGCTCTGCCCTAATTCTGATTTGTTTGCATACAGCTGAGATGTGGTTTTTAGGTTGGCAGCACCACGTAGCTGACTGAAGGCCAGACAGCCTGTTTTAGAGTAGTAAAGATGCCAGGAGTCCTGTCCCTGGGTTTCTTGCTGTGAAATCCTATGCCTGTGCCTACCAGAGGACTGTCCTGGCAACTAAGAAATCATCAGAGTCCACCACCGTGCAACTTGGACTTACCAGCACCCACATCTGGCATTTTGGGTTTTACAAACAGCCCCAAGGGCATCTGTGGGTAACAGAAATTTCGTAGAGGTTGATGAACGTCACGCTGCAGACAAAGCAAAGTTCACTTAGTAGTAAGTGGCCCAAACAAGTAATTTCCTCTACAAGTTATACATTTTAGAATCACTCTGGTTCCTCTTGACTCAGGGATGAAGAGTTTTGGGGTTGAGTATTCTTGACAGAAGCCAGAGCAGCGGGTGGTGTGGTCATGTTGTGCAAGATAATACAAAGAGCAGAACTATTACTGCCGAAGGAAAAGACACTCTGTCATAGGCTTTGTGGGCTTGATTTTGTGTGAGGTTGGTTTTTAAATGGAACTTATTGCAGAATCACTTGTTTGTTTGTGTCAGTTTTTTACTGGAACGTACGTTATTCCCGAGCATCTTTCCAAACCAGGGGAAGCAGTCAGAAGCACACTGAAATACAACGCAAGGAAATCACCAAAGCTGACTGGGATTGTGCAATGTTTATATAGCACTTTGTTGGGGAGGAGGGTTACCAGGGTTACCAAACAACCCCCAAATCCCAGAGAGTGTTGCTTGTGGACAACAAAGAGTGAACCCCAAATACATCAGCAGTTAGATTGTGGTCAACAGAGCTAAGCCAGTTCATACAATAATTCCCCCCAAGTGTTTTATTCATCTGTTGCAGGGAAGAAGCACAACATTCAGCCTATGCAAGGCAGAGAGAGGAACTGTACAAGGCAGCACAGGTGTTACTTCAAGTTTGGACTCAACAGCAAAAAAAAAAAGTGAAATTAGATCCCTCCTATGGCTCTATCCTTTTCCTTCAGAGCTTGTAAGGGGACATTGAAGGATGTGATTTTATAATGTCTTTGCTATTACTATGCAAATGCTTTAACTGCTGGTAGCAGATACTTGAAGTTAGTGGCCACACACCAACCCCATCCTGTGTATAGCCCAGCACCTCCCCATATCAGCACCAGCTTGTAAATCATTAACAAGAGGAATATCACCTTGATGGCTGTTAATTACTAGCAGGCCTGAGCATATATTCAGTAGCAGTGATTTTAAGAAAAATATATGAAATGTGCAACAAATTGACATTTGGCTGGATTCCAAAAGCCCCACAGTCCGCAGGCACCTCTCTGCTGCCTTCAGCATGCTCTCTGTGAACCACACAGCACTATGGGCTGCATTATGGTCCTTATAAAAGCGAGAACCACCCAGAAAATCCTCACAGCCACCAATTTCAGTTCACACACATACAACACATGACTGTGAATATCTAAGCTCTGGCCTTCACATAAGCTATGAGAGAGCTCGGTGGCCATACCTGAATCCTGTAATTCAGACAAATGAGGTAACAAGGAGCAAACTGCTCTCGAGACTCTCAGCAAAAAGATGAATGTTTTCACGCAGGCACAACTCTCGACTGTGTGGTCCCATAAACTGCTCTGTCGCCACTGCTGAAGGTGCAGCAGGAACTATCGATGTTGGCACTATGGCCAGAAGAGATTTTTGCCACATTACAGGCTTCTGCAATAATAACCAAAAAAGGTAGCAAACAAATTCTGTACAAGAATTGTGGCAGAGTTTTGAGCAAACTTTTTAACACAACCTCCCGCCCCAAGCCAAATCCTCCTGCATCATTTGCTTCTTCCCCTTAAACTGCTGCTTATCTTACCAGCTGGCCAGCGTGCCAGTGCTGAGTTATCACAAAGGAAAACACATCCGACTCTGGGCTCCTGTAGGACTGCAGCAGCTCAGAGACTTCAGCTGCTTCCACCTACCAGCAGCTTCCTCAGCTAAGACAGAATGAAGGGATTGTTTCCATCTCTCTACAGCCCTGAAGAGAGGGGCTTCGTGCCACCACTGAGCTTTTGCTGAATAGACATGGTGCCAGGAAGTCAGTGCCTGTGAGCTCCTGCTTGTTTTCAGGCCTGGCAGTGATAGATTATGTACAACCACAAGTTGGGCACAAACCAGCTGTCTGTCTGTCTTTTCCAAACATCTTGCTTCAGTTTCTGCATTATAGAGGTGCCAACGTCTTGTTTCAGGATGCCTACTGCATAAAGAGCACATATTTCTCTGAATATTTTACTGTCACACAGAGGGACTGGACTTGTTTTAAATGCTGTTGCTTTCTTCCCCAGCACACTCCTCATAATAAAAGTCTCTGTTCCCAGAGGCCTGAAGCTGAAATGACAAACTGCACTACAGCTTTTCTCTGCACAGAAACCCACGCACACAGATCCTGCTGTCTTCTGCTGACATCTGAGAAACCTGTGCCACACACGCCAGCCCTGCTGCCAGGGCACTGTCTGGAGCAGCAGCACCTCTGAGCTGCACGGTGCTGCTGTGTTTCCATCATGGACTACAAGAACGAAAGGAGAAAATACAGCCAGCATTTCCCTCCTGGCCCTTCACACAAACACTGAAGGGCAAAGCAAAACAACAGCTTTGCAGAGTCTAAACGTGCCACATCCAAGGCTCTCTTTGTGTTCATGTCCACAGACACTGCAGGAAGGGGCACACAGACATGTACATGTGGGACTCAGTTATACCAGAAGACGTCTAGGGGAAAGGGCTCTAAACAACGTGTACTTAAGACAGCTGACCTGAGGAGGAGAAAGATAAAAAGTACTGGTTACTGATTTTGGTTCTGTGGAGCACCATGATCAAGTGCTCAGCACACTTTGAAAAGCCTTCCAGTTCTGTGGCAAAAGCCACAGTTACACCACAACGCTGTCCTGCAAAGTAAAAGCAATTCCCAGGGAGCACTCTGGATCTGACTGCAGCACTGCCTACACAGCAAAAGCAAAACCAAAACACAGATGAAAGATGTTTCCTCTCTTTTCTCCCCTAAGGGAAAAAAAAACACCACACAACAAAATCATCCCTCTTCGGCTGAGAAGGAGATCACAGGGAGAAAAATATGTAGGAGTCCAGACCAAAGGATAGAGCTGTAGACCAGGCACCGTTGCATCTGCTCCAGCAGAACACAGTTGTTTCAAAAAAGCATTATGAATTTTTCTCTTTAGATGTCTTGCCTGGATACTTAAAAGAAGCCTCAGAGGAATGTGCTCTAGGGTCTGCATCCCATAGGAAACTATCCTTTGTGGTGGATGGTCTCCCCTTGGGGCCTGTCTGGGTGTTTTGCTTTCATGTAATCCTCCCACCTTGGTTTTCTAATGTAATGCTATCCACATTATTATAGCTCTTTGATACTCTCAAACGGTACTTACTCATGCTGTCGTATTTTCAGCTCTTCCAGACAGGGTCTGACTAGCTTGGAGGGCTTGTGGTTGAGCTTGGAGGGCTTGTGGTTGATGGCATAAATATTAGTTAAGCCACCAAAAGCTATGGTGGAGCAGTTGCATGCCAATGGCAGACACTGCATACAGGAGCAGCCTGGCCTACTCCTTCCGAGTAGATTATGTGCATGTGCATGTGCCCAGCAACAACAACAGAAGCCTCAAATACAAGCACCGCTCTCTCAGGGTTTGCTGGTGGCTACTAACTTGTCTCAGTTCCCTTTTCTTTCTGCTAGGTCTGTCCTCAGAAAGCTTAGCACATCACATACACATTTTTAGGGCAGTTCATTAGTGTGGTTTAGAACAATTTCACCAACACTCTGCCAGGTTCAGCATCCTGACCTGCAGACAAGACTCCCTCTGTACTGCCTACAACTGAAGCCTTCTGAGCAAGCCATGAATCTTCATTGCCTCTACTGCTCTCATTTGCACTGAAAGCAGGGTTTTGTGGTTTCTTTTCTAGTTGCTCAGCATCACACAACCTCAGTATTAGGTTTAGCATCGTCTTCGTTGCCTCACCAACGCACCACAGGAATTTAACAAGAGAGCAAGCCTCCACTTTGAGCTTTCTCTTTTCTTCATTCTGGCATGAATTTGCACCCTGACAAGTTGGATCTTTAATATCCCTCCTACACACATGCAGAGAGACAACTTCAGTACCTCCCCCACTCGCACAGTGGATACCCTTAAAAGCATGAATCAACGTTTACCCGCCGTTTTCCTACAGCGCTATCTAAGCACCAGCAGTTATCGCCCATGTGGAGGAGCAAACTCAAATACCGCTCTATGGATGACTGCTCTCCTGTGGTTTCTCTCTTGAAAGTTATCTCCTCTTCTAATGCAGGCTTAGTAACAGTGAGGAAATGCAGTCCACTGAGTAAGAGAATATAGAGGACTTGGACTCTCTTTCTAATTCACCTAGTTGCTTGCTGGATGCCCACAACTAATCAAGTGCTCATCACAAGCCTGCTTTCAGCTTTCCCACTTGTAACACTGCAATAATACTTCTGAACTTTTCTGCAGAAGAGTAAGAAATCAATGACAAAAGGTGAATTTTGTAGCTAGCTGATTATTTCCAAGAATTTTGTGCTGCACTCAAGCTTTGAGCTTTTCATCTAATACAGGGAATTGTTTCATGAACACAAGGCAGATGAATTTCACAGCATGAGGGAAGAGGTGAGAGCAAGCATGCTCATTAATGATACTTTCCCTTACATTTCTCTGAACAGGAAACTCAGTCTCGGCCAGTGGAAACTGATCACATCCCAATTAAGTTGGTTCTCTGTTATGTAAGCTTCACTGCTAAAGCTACATGATGATTTTCTAGTCTGAAATGGTCTGGCATTAGATGAATCAGAGAAGAAATGCCAGGTCATTGCACCACTGCCCTCATTTATTATATTTCACAGCATGTATTTGTATTATATTATTAATTATATTATTCCACAGCAAAAAGGGTTAGATGGGTTTTTGTTCCTCCCCCTCCCTCCTGTCCATAAGGAAGGTTGATACAAAGAAGAAATGTTTATTTCCATTTACAAGATCTGTCCTGAGCTGGTGCTCAAATGATGTCATGTGGTAGCAGTCCTCGGGCCATTCCACCAGCAAAGTGCTCTGGCAGCAGCAGCACAGCAATTCT
Source organism: Tricholaema leucomelas (assembly GCA_013400475.1). Lineage (NCBI taxonomy): Eukaryota > Metazoa > Chordata > Aves > Piciformes > Lybiidae > Tricholaema lacrymosa > Tricholaema leucomelas. The sequence continues at coordinate 454,633 of WAAF01020580.1, forward strand.
GCTTTGTCTTACTGTCAACTGTGTTGAAAAGCAGCAAAGTGGGAAGAGGTTTTGATTCATTCTCTACTGCACAGCAATAAATTGACATAGCACAGCTGCAGTTTGCTCGAGTTAAAGGAAGGAAGAAAACAGCTTGGAGCTCAGATCTATGCAGCAACTATTAGGAGAACCTACTCATCTCTTTTCCACCAAACCACTGACCTAGCTGGGCAGTTCACTCTTGCTGGAAGAAACTCTCAGCGTGTTTATTTTGCAAACAGCATTCTGCTTGGGAATTACAAAAGATTCAGAAGTGCCACTTGCTGTCAGACAACATTCTAATGCAAAATGAAGCACAGCCATTGTGATGGGAGAACACATTCATTAACTCAAGAGTTGGCAGTCTTCTGATATTCAGTAGACTTCTCGAATTCAATCCCTAGAGCCATGTGATCTCAAACCCCTACATTTTCTTGCTTTAATAAAGCACTTTGAGTAGGCCTCATAAGTGCAGGAAATGAAAGTCACTTTCCTATAGGGCAAATAGAAAGATTTAAAACATTTATGTGGAAGTGTCATCCATTTTCAGGGAAATAAGATTCTGAACATCAGGTTGTGCAAATCTGAACAACCAGCACACAGGACTTCTGTTCCTTATCTCTATATCAAACCCTAAATCATTCATGGTTTGTGTTTTCAGGATGGTTTATCACTGCTTACAAAATAAAACCACTGGAATTCTCAGCAATCATAGGCCTAAATCTCATTTCTGTTACACAACTGTGCTGCCTTGCAAACAGTAGTGATTGACATTAGAATAATGCAGCAACCATAATCAATTGACTCTTCCACAATATAATGCTCATTTCTACTTTAAGCTGCCTTTGACCTGAAAATACCTCTGCACTATGAAGGGATTCACAAAGTGTGTGATACTGTGGAAGTATAGAATCACAGAATCAGCCAGATTGAAGAGACCTCCAAGATCATCTAGCCCAAACTAGCACCCAGCCCTATCCAGTCAACTAGGCCATGGCACTAAGAGCCTCATCCAGTCTTTTCCTGAACACCCCCAGGGATGGCGACTCCACCACCTCCCTGGGCAGCCCATTCCAACGCCAATCACTCTCTCTGGCAACAACTTCCTCCTAACATCCAGTCTATTCCTCCCCCAGCACAACTTGAAGCTGTGTCCTCTTGTTCTAATGCTGGTTGTCTGGGAGAAGAGACCAAACACCCTCCACCTACAGCCTCCCTTCAAGTAGCTGTAGACAGCAATGAGGTCTGCCCTGAGCCTCCTCTTCTCCAGGCTGCACACTCCCAGCTCCCTCAGCCTCTCCTCACAGGGCTGTGCTCCAGGCCCCTCAACAGCCTTGCTGCCCTTCTCTGGACACCTTCCAGCACCTCAACATCTCTCTTGAATTGAGGNCTCTCCCACCTTCCAACAGATCCACACCTGTTCCTAGCTTGCTGTCATCTGCAAACTTACTGATGATGGACTCAATCTCCTTGCCCAGATCATCAATAAAGATATTGAACAGGATTGGGCCCAGCACTGATCCTTGAGGCACACCACTAGTGACAGCTGCCAACTGGATGTGGCACCATTCACTACCACTCTCTGGGCCTGGCCTTTCAGTCAGTTCTTGACCCATATCAGAGGTAGGTATCCAGCAGCATGGAAAATTTTCCTTTCTGGAAGATGTGTTTTCCAAACAGGGCCCCTTAGAATGGGTCTGTGCAAAGGTTGTTACTTCTGTAAAAAACAAACTGGACATGGCAAGCTGCAGAGGAACAGAAAGAGATGGTCCCATCTCTCGCACAAACCCGAAGACAAAATGAGTTTGGCTATCACTCACTTTCTTCATGCATCACTTACCCAAAGAACCAGGAGAAATCGTATAAAAACCCAGACAAAACTCAACATAAAAACAAAACTAAAAAAGCCCTCCCCCACCAAAACTGCAAACCCCACAACTTAAAAACAAACCAAACCAAGCCCCAAAGGAAAAAGAGTCAGTTCTGCTACCTTGCAGTATATTTGCAGAGCCCACCCTTCAAGCTGATGTCCTGACTTTATGCAGCATTTAAAATCTCCTCCCAGAGCAGGCAAGCAACAGAAAACATCTGCAAGTTGGCAGGATTTAGATAAAGTTTGATGACAAGTGGGGGAAAAGCCCAGAACAAGATGGAAGCTGGGTTTCTTCTGCCTTCCAGTTTGCCTACACAATGATAGAGCCACCATCCTTTCAGGCCTATTAGCACTAATTAGAGCTTCATGGCTAGAAAGAGATACATTAAGGTTAGAAAAAAATTACCCTCTGAACTCATTCGTACAGATCCACAGGAACTGTTCATTTAAACTTCAATTTAAACACATCTTTATCTTCGTGCTCTGAAGTCCAATATTAACTCATTTTCAATTTAACCTCTCCTCTTTTACACTTTGTAGAAGCTGTACAATATCATTTATGCAGAGATTTAATACTTAATAAAAATTCCAGCCTTTGGAAGAAGCAAACATTTCAAAGGGTCAGCAATCAATGCACACAACCCCCACAGCCTGCCTGGACAGAGGGATACAGGCAGAAGCTCTCAAGTGCACATCAGGAAACATTCTGCTTTCCACATCCCTGGCAAAGCATGGGAAGGCAGAGCTGCAAAGAGGGGAAAGCAAGGCCAGATCCTCTACTAATGTAAACTGCACAAATAACTCCTGACTGCAAGTTGGCTCACGGAGTTGGCCTCAAACACTCACTGAACTCACTAGGGCAGCTCATAAGGCAAAGCAATTCTCAGGAGGAGAAGCTGGCAGATAAGGAACCAAGGTGGGGAAATTCAGTCATTCAGAGTCTAGAACCAGAACGGAGACCTGGCCGTGCACTGCCTCCCCAGAGCTTCATGCCAGTGTGCTTATCTGCGCTGAGCTACACTTCCCTTCAAGAGTACTGCTCCAAGGGGGCAGAGTTCAGTGCACGATAGGCTGCTGAACCCAATTCCCCTGCATTTTTGTACATCATTTTTCAAAGAGGGGGACCCACCATTGAGAGATCTCCAAGCGCAGACAAAAACCACTACCCTTCTTGCAGGCTGCCTCCAGCCCATGCATGCAGTTGCAACGCCACAGCACTCTTTCCCCCGCCAGCACTGTTCCAGCTGTGTGTAATTCAAAGCAGAAGCCCAGCATGCAATCCCCCCACAAACACATCCAGCAAGATGCTCTCAAAACCTTTTTTTTCCTCTCTCAAGCCTGCTTTAATAATGTTTTGACAGGGTCTGGAAACTGACAGTTGTACCCTTGACCCACCATCAAGAGCATTTACATTGGTTTTAATCTCAGATGTAGATTTAATAGCTCCACATCAGGTCTGTTCTAATGGAAGTCTTTGAAAGTCTAAATTCCTGCTACCAGCATGTGAAAGGTTAGAATGGTTCCCATTATACACTATCCAAGCCTGTCATCAATATTACAGTACATAATGGTCACTAAATGCCAACTTGCCACTTCTGGGGATAATAGGAAGATATTACACCTGACTTTAGACATGAAATTGTAAGGAGCAAAGTACCTTATATAACCTGTGAAAGGTCATATGTGGATCTGTGGATGACCTATGAGCTTCCTGTACCTTACTCATGCATCAGTATCAGGAAACTGCCATTCTTCCTTGTGTGGTTGTGTTAGCAGTACCTAAGAATTATTTTTATGTAGTATAAATTAGGGTGAAACATTTTTTCCCAGTAGAAGACCCCAAACCCACAACTACACACAAGCATCAACTTTTAGCCATTTCAAGAAGCCTGGTTTAGAGTTATAATTTCAGGCACTTAGAGCAGTGAGACGCAGTAAATCTCTGCAGTAGAGCAAAATTGCTTCACTAGATTAAGGAGAAAAGTCAGCACATGGTGTTCTGAGTGTCTGCCTTAAAATTAGAGATAAAATCATTTCAACTTGGCAAACTAAAAGCTAGAATTACTGTCTAGTAGAATTTTTCTTAATTTCTTTGTATCAGTCAGATTTTTCTCCCTCTCTTCATCTTTCATTCCTTTTTCTTTATACACAACCTCAAGCAGCTTCCCTGTGCTAGCAGCCCCAGAAAGCTGTAAACTCTCAGTGAAAGCCCAGAAAAATACTGAAACAAATAGAGAGTAAGATTTCAAGTGTAAATTGCAAATATCTATCACTTTTTTTTCCTTGTTTGGATTTGGGCTTGGTTTCTGTACCTTCTCTTTTTACTGCATCATGAAGGTTCATAATGTAGTAAGTGACAGCAAGCATTAGCTAATGAAAGCCAGGAACTTTTCAAAACATACATGCAAATACAAAATTATCTGCAAGTAGACCTAACATGGACTTCGCTCCTGAAGGAGAGTGTTCTTTCAAAGCAGGGTTTGAAAGCAGGGCTCTCAAACAGAACCATGCACTGGCTCTAGTGGCTTGAATCTGTGTTTAATACTCCAGTATAGCTTATGAGAAGCAGTATGTAAGGGTAAGCAAAACAGAACACTAAATATCCTACACACACTGACTATACAACACATGTGGACAGCTAGCATCACCTGTGGTTTGAAATGGTCTCAGCTGCTTTAGGAATCTGTGTGAGCAGAAAGACTGCAATTGATTATTTTTTAACTCATCTGGATGCAGGCTCATGTGTACCAACAAGCAAAAGGAGCCATGAGGATGAGCAGAGGGATGGAGCCCCTCTCCTGTGGAAACAGACTGAGAGACTTGGGGCTGTTCAGTGTGGAGAGGAGAAAGCTCTGAGGAGACTTTCCAGTATCTGAAGGAGGCCTACAGGAAAGCTGGTGAGGGACTTTTTAGGCTGTCAGGTGATAGGACTGAGGGGAATGGAGCAAAAACTCCAAGTGGGTAGATTCAGATTGGCTGTTAGGAAGAAGTTCTTCACCACGAGGGTAGCGAAACAATGGAACAGGTTGCCCAGAGAGGTAGTGGAAGCACCATTCCTGATGGTCTTTAAGTTTCTAAGCAACGGTCCCATGGCAGGAGGGTTAGAACTAGATCCCTGAGGTCCCTTCCAGGCATACCAGTTCTGATTCTATGATCTCATTAAATTTCTTGTACTACCTGCTGCAAGAAATAGACCCCTATGGGCCATAATAGGCTAGAAGTAAAAAGAATATAAGGTTAAGTAAAAAGCATAACAATACACCCATTTTGTATTTAAAATTGCCCACCCCACAGTCTGCCTCTCTCAGGGAGCAGTGTGGCAGCTCCTGAGGGCCTGGCAGAGCAGCGTTCCGGCTGTCAGGCAGCGCACACATAGCCTGGAGCTTACTGAAGCTTTGCAGATAAGAGATAAGCAATACTTTGTATTTCACTCAGATGTAGATTATGAGCCAGGGAAAAGCAAGCTTAAAAGGTGAATGGCTTCTTTTGGCATTAGCTGAAATCTCTGTAGAGTCTCCAAAGAAAGCCGACAGCGAGGTCAAGCTACAGTATGGGAATTCTATAGTCAACAAACCCATGCTTTTCAAGCTCAGAGGCAGAAAAATTCAATGTGGATGACCACTTATTGAAAGGGTCATCATCCGACAGAGAAAATTGCTAGAGCAACAAAGAGCTCAGAAGTATTCCTCAGTTTACAGAAACCACAGAGAAGGGCAAATTCTAAATCTGTCTCCTCCCAGTATTAATCTAGTTTGCCTCCAAGGATCAATTTATCCAGTAGAAACCACATTGTGATGGTGCAGTCAAGTTCCTCCTTCTCTGAAATCTGAGCTTAAATCATAAAACTATTGTTTTATGGCTGCACGCTGACATTGAACTGTTCTCTAGCACTAAAGTGCAGTGCTTGAGCTGTGCTTGACAAGCAAGGGCAGCTGCAGGCTCTTGCCCCAGGCTGGATTTTTTTCAGTTTCCCTCAGTGGAGCAGCTTTCATTTTTATGCTCTAGGTGACTGCACTGTGTCTTGGCATTCTCAGGATGTTTATAGAGTCAGAGCTTAAAAAGAACATCAAAAGCTTTACCACAGACTCCCAAGGCCCTGAATATTTCCCTTTCGGAGAGGAGTTTACAATGCGCTCTGTCTGACCATGACTGTGCCCATGAGGCTACACCTGCCCTGCCAGTGAAAGTGCAATCCCAAGGCAGCACTAACCTTGCCCACATGCTCTCCTACCCGTAACACTGAAGCAAAGCTTGAAGGGGCTTCTCCGTGGATCCTGTAGCACAACTTTCCATGCATTAAATGACTCACCGTGAGACAAAGCCAGCTCACCAAGTCATACAGCGCAGCACAAACAAAAAGCTTTTTTATCACAAGGCATTTAACCTTCCTCTACAAGTCCAACTTCCTGCAACTCTTCCCCTTTCTGATACTCGTTCTTGAAAGCATTCAGTTAGATTTTTCTCCTCACTTGCTCACATTGGTGGTCCCAAAAGCAATGAATTTGGCTTGCTAATTGCTGCAATCAGGGGAGATAGGGAACACGAGGTAGATTAAAAAATTGCTCAGGGTGGGCTCTTCACGCGTTTGATATATCTGTGTGGCAAGCTCAACACTGAACAGCACTTGACTCAGCCTCAGTTTGGAGTAGGGAGAAATTAATTACAGTCTAATAGGATTCAAATTGGTACAAGGGATTCCATCATTATGGGACAAGAAAGAGTAAAACCACAGTACATTAGCCAGCTAGGAAAGGGCTTCAGTCAATGCAGTGGAACAGGCAACACCATCACTGAGACATGATGAATTGGTACCTGAATCGTTGTAATTTATTAGTCGGTGGTGCTGAACTAGCATGCAAGCCAGGTGGGAATGGCCTACACCTACAGAGTGTTTGTGGAAGGAATGACATTCCCTTTGCAAGGTCTAACTTGAAGTAATTTTACACTGATGTGAAGATGTGTCACAGCTTAATTCAAGCAGCAGTTATGTGTACTGGAGGATGAAAGTGTAAATCAGCAGCAGACTGGGAAACAGAAGGCTCCTGGTATCAAATGTCAGTGAAGTTGCTCCCTCACTGTGCAACCTTTGACAAGTCACTTGACCTCCCGGTGCTTCAATCAAGGCAGCTACAGCACTGGGTTAGAAGCAAGATTCCCATCATAAGGCACGTTTGCCCTCTGTACTTAGATCTCGAGCAGAGTGCAGCCCCTACCTCACCGTATTTGAAATTGACATTGGAATTATTACAAGCGACTGGCCCCTGGATATTTAAAGTCCTGTGTGACAAACAGCCTTTATGTAATGAATTATGGCTAAGCTGCGAGAGTAAACTTGACAGACATGCACATGCATTCGCATTCACACAAAGCCCAACTGCCCCACTTCCACATGAGCAGCTCCGAGGGAACGAGTATAAAGCAAAACGGAGGCTCAGTTGTGGCATGGATGAATGCACCTGCAATGACTTCCTTCCAGGTAGCACACAGACAGGGTAGTAAAGCGCAAGGCAGCAGAGGTTAACAAGCTTGGATCCCCGTGGGCTTCCATTCCTGTTCCTCCTCTCTGCTGCAGCCTGTGCCACTGAATATTCATAACTTGTTACTAAATTAAGCAGTCATTCACACAGCTAGCAGTGCCACACTCCCCCCTGATTTTGCTGGACAGGCAGAATTTTAGGAATATTCTGCAGTTTGTTTCACAAACCAGAATGTAACCCACCAACACTGGAGGTGCCAGCACAACTCACTGGCAGCTGCTATTCCCCTTCCATCTTCTGCTAGGGGAAACCTTTTGGATGCCAAATCCCCTGAAGCACACATCTACCACCCTCACACCTAGCTGGACCTTAACGACTCCTTTTGCCTTTTCCCACTTGCTGTCAGTGAGGAAAAAGCAGAAGTATTTTAGGCTGTCACTCCAGGGAGGATCAGAAGACCACAGGGAAGGTGAAGGTCTGTGTCTGTGAGCTAAGGACAGTATGCAAACAAATGCCAGTGCTGGGAAGGATAAAAGGGATGAATAAATAGTGAAGAGCAGAAAATGCTTTTCTTGGCAAGCCAGGGCTTTGACAGCCCTTTTTAGCCCACTGCAATCAGCTTTATGCATGTCTCTAAGCTGCATAATCAAGAGGGGCTCTTTCAGAGTAATAGGTACCTGAGCCCCGTGTCAAGCATACGTAAGTGGCTCTATTCCTTCCCCAAGCCTGGGAAGCCAGTTACTAAGGACAAAAAAAATCACAAAATTATACATGGAATATTTCTAACCAGCTTTTCACCCTAGAAGACCTTTGGAGAGTTTATAATTAAGAAAAAGAAAATGCTTAGTACAGACAACTGGCCCAGCAAGTTTCCTATCAAGATCCTTCCCGGAGTTTGTACTGTGGGAACACCCTCAGTATTCACACCTAGTTCTCAGTTGTGAGATGGTGATTAATACCAGCATTAGATCATCCTCAGCAACTGCCAGAGCTTTCTACAGGGTTCCTGATGGACTCAATTATTGAACAGTGCTCAGCACCTCTAAGCAAGCTCTTGGAAACTGAAGCTGGCTTCCATCCTGAGCACCTGATGTGGCACATTCACATGGTATGATGCAGAAATACTGGCTTGGATGGAGTGGTTTCCCTGATGTCCTCCATCTGAACTAGTTTGTCATGCTTTGGGTCAGCTCTGAGCTGATGTTGCAATGCTGTTTCCAAATGTAGTCAAGTCTCTGTATGTTTCACAACTTAAGATCAATTCCTCAAATACTGCTAGCAAGACTTCTACAGCAATGACCTCCTCTCTTCCTTCCTGAGCTTGGAAAAATAGCCTTGTATTTTCCTGTACAATAATAAAATAATCATCATGTCCCCTACTACTTTTCATCTGTATATTACAAGCATTTTAAAAGGAAGCAAAAATTAGCCTCTCTGCATTACAGATAAGCAACTAGACAAAAGATGGCTAAGTAATTTACCCAACAACCTAGTAGCAGAACTTGGTAGCATAAATCCTTTAACCTCAGCAACTCCATCAATTAGTTACTGTCAAGAACAGAGCCTCCCCACTTCTCCCAGAGTTATTTATTGAGGAGGAGGAAGAAAAGAGTTTTCAAATGATGTGTCCTCAGTGTCTGGAAACAGGAAATGGAAAGGAAAAAAAATTAACCCAGACACTACCTGCCACTGTGCTAGAGATCATGATTCCCACCACATTCAAAAAGTACAAGTGTCACAGAGAAGCTACTTGCTTATGGAGTGGCTATCAAGTGAATGCCAGTATCTGACACTAAGAGAGATCATATCACAGATCTCATAAGATCAGAGCTAATTTTTTGGGTAGGTAAAAGGAAAAGATTGATTTTCACTAATTAAATCCTGACTGCCAGAATAAGGTTAAAGTCAACAAGAACATCGATACTTAACTAGGAATTAACTAAGGGCTCTCATTTGTGCAGTTGTATTAACAGCCTCTGTTGCATAAAACAACTACAAAAGCTTTTCAGGCTGAGCTGGTTTAGTAGATACACCTTAAACAATTACACTACATCCCAACAGGCCCCGAAACAGCAGGATAGACCTGATCAATGTTAAGTCACATGGTGCTGACATCACAGCAAAGTCTCAGTTGTCTCCACTCTGTAAATGAACACAGCTGAAGAAGTAGAAATTCCTGTCATTGTCAATGGAAGCTAAAGACCCTCTGCTAAAATAAATGAATAATAACCATTAGGAAAGCCAGCACTTGGTGATGCCACCAAAGGAAGCCTCTGAACTGATCAGAAATCCTATTCTGAGTCCTTTTAAATGGAGCACAATGCACATCTTGCAACAGCTTGCACATTTTATTTGCTTGGATCTATGGAAATAGGAGAAACACATTGATTCTAGTAAGAGGCATCTGAATGCAAAAATGGAAAAAGAAGTAATCTGCTCAGTGGGATTTATGCACGTGTTGAAGAGAGGAGGACATCATATGAGTAAGTCACTGGAATTTAGGCTCCCAACCAATGGAATCCTCATGGTAGCAATTTTTTGTAAAAGCATCCTTTTTTTTTCATTTATGTTTGCGAGACTTGAGCGGCAGAGAGCTTTCTCTCCTTTTTACACAGGTCTGCCTCTTACCAAAAGGCTTGACAAGTTTCTAAGAGCTTCTCCTTCTGCACCCTCTGAATCTAATCCTCACCAGCAGTATGGTTCTGAGATACATCCAGTAGCTGCTGTTCCAAGCTCCTCAGGATCACAAGCCTAGCTGGAAGAGGAGCATTCACGCTTGCTAAGGGCAGAGCTCCCAAAGTACAAGCCTCCAGGCTTTACATCACTGCTAATTTCTTGACACGACTCAGATTTTCATTTTGAATTGAAATAATTTTTCATATATCCAATTCTCCCCTGTGCTCTCAGTTTCAATAAACAAGAACAACCAGGTATTTGTCAAGTTCCCACACAATTTAATTCTCTAACTCAGCTGCCTTTGGCTTTGCCTTAGGCTTACATTTATTTAAGGTGACCCAAGGTTGCCAGACAACAATTCAGTTCATACTAAATAACATATGTACACTATGTATATAAAAAAACTCACCAAAACAACCAAGAAACAAAACAAAAGCCAAAAAAACAACAGCACAAACCCCAAACCCCACAAAATAGCCTATTTTTTTTTTCTCTGGGACAATGTAGACTTTATTACATCTGCTATTACAACGTGCCTATAACAATGTTCTCTAACAAGCAGCCCTTAAGGTCAAATGTGTCCCTTGATCAATTTACTAGAGGCCTCTGGTGCTGCTACTGCTGCGGGTAGACTGTCTGGGGAAAAAAAATAATCCCTTTATTCCTTTGCTTCACTGTAAGGGAAGGGGAAAAAAAAAAAAAAGAGCTGTCACAAAGACATTTTTCTTCTCCCTCTGCTCTTGACAAGTCAGGTAAACAGGGAGGGAATATCTGTCTGCAAAGGACTGTAAGAGACCAGCATTTGTACAGGCATATAAAAACATACTGTTTATTTACCAAACTACTCAATGAAAGAGGATGATTCAGAACAAGGCTAAGGGGATTGGGAAGAAGTCTTAGCAAAACACCTGCAAAGTTATTTTGTATGAGGACAAATAAAAGACACTCTGGCTGTGGGTGTTGTGTGATCTTCACACAAGAATTCAACAATTCAGTACATAGCTACGATCAGAACACTCTGACAAGCAGTAACACTGAGATGCTCCTAGCAGCGTACCCATCACATTAACCTGCTCCTGGTTTCTCAGTAAGGCTGTGACTCGATCTACTTCTGCTCAACAGATCAATATCAATAATAAAGTAGTGACCATACCCAGTAAAGCACCCATGACACTAGCAGGCTTGCCATAGGAATTGCATCCTGCTTGCACTCAAATTGCAGGGAAGGACTTAAATTCATCGGCCAAAATGGCCAAGCACCACTCTTATTCATTCCTAACTGCATGACTTCCATTTCATACATTGTGATTTACTTTCATCTCTATGTGCAAGTTTTAGTCACAGCCTGGAGCTGGCACTATCGGGAACTGCCCCATTCAGCCCCACAACTTGGAGTTAGACTGGAGATCCAGATGCTTCCAGCTAGTAGGAAACTGGGGCCATCTCAGCTTATTGACTCCATGCCTTCCCATTACTTCCAATCAAACACAGTAATTCCTGCAAACATGGAATGAGCAGTTCCTTTAAAAGACACACACAGTCACCCTAAAAGAAAGAGTACCCATTGCAGATGACCTATAATGGGTCTAAATAAAGCCTGAGCTATTCCTTACTCATGCGTAACTTCATTGCTTCTGTTCACTCCACACCCTGCCCACTTGGCGTAATATGCAGAAGGATTTCGGTACAGACAACTGAAACACTCACATGTTGCCTGAACAGAAACACTTGATCCTAGAGTCTCTTTCCTAGCACCAGAGACTCTTATTTTGGTAACAAAGGTCCCACCCGCACTGTAGGTTTCAACCCATGAAGACTGAGCTCCAACAACATTCTCAGATTAGGACAGTTGCAATCTACCCCACAGGATGGTGAGAGGAGGCTTTAAACCTGGCAAAATTCCAACCTTCACATTTCATATGACAGGAGTAAAATTACCCTTAAATTAGCAGGCACACCTGCAAAACCCCAGAAGTCATCGCACGTGGTAATTAGCGCAAACCTTGGTGTGGTCCAAAAGCAAGACACAAAGAAGGAACGACAGGCCACAAGGAATAGTCACAAGCGTCTTCAGCAAGCAGGTATTCCCCCTGCCATACCCTGAAACCGTTTCAATCCATCTTTCCCTTTAAGCAGAGACAGCACCAACACGATGATGATACGACAGTGACAAAGGAGGGCTGAAATTCAGACCCAAATTGTTATTCCCCTCAGCTAGGCAGTTATGCACAAGAAACACTGCTTGTAAACACTTCTTTGTCAAACACTCAATTACAAGCTGCTTTATGAACAAAATGAGCCAGTCACAAGGAAAGCAAGAGACAGGAATGGGGAAGCAATCTACAGTGGCATGCAGCCATTATGCCACCATGTCCCCTACTAATGCTCAGGGCCATGCTGCCAGCCTCTCTCACAGGAGAGCACGGATGTGTGCTGTGAAAACATCAAATTCAGCTTTTCAGAATGGGGTTCAGGTTTTGTGGGTTTAGACCCTGTTCTCTGCTCTAGGGGCTATTTCCTAGGTGGTAACCAAAGAATCATCTTTCTCGTTGCTGTATTATTGGTTTTGGCAGCATGCACATGGAAGTAAAAGAGCACACAGACAAATGAAGAGCAAGGAAAAAAATCCATTCAGGTAACACTTGTAAGATGACTCCTCCTTTGTGTCATCCCCATTCACATCTTTATACATTAAAATCATTCCATATGAGCTGGAAAATAATTGGAAAGAACTCTGATCTTTTTGTTCCTGTTAAAGCTGGACTCCACAGCAGCCCTACCTGATTTAAGTTGGAAAGGCCCTTAAAGATCATTTAGTTCCACTCCCCGTGCCATGAGGAAGGACCCCTTCCACTAAACCAAGTTACTCAAGGCCTCATCCAAGTCAGGGAGGGGTATCCACGACCTCCCTGGGCAACCAGTTGGACTACCTCTATCTTCAATCCTAAAGGACTGAGACAGTAACTCCAGGAAGGTATCTACAGCCAACATATGTCATGTTACATTACAAAATACTGCCCTACAGCCACCTGAAAGTTGTGAGAACCAAAAGACAACTTTATGAGATCCAGAACCACCTTCCAGAAGGCTCTAATATTACAGCATCAGAGAGCTATTCATCACGGCACTGTTATTCTAGCTGCCCTGGACAGCATCCACTACTTCACCCATTACTTCGTCCTTGGATTCTTTTCGCAATATTATTCCAGTGGATAAGGTTTCTCCTGGAAAAGTTTTTTTCTTTGTTTTTACTATTCAGTGTCAATGAGTCAAGCAAGGCTGTAAGAGAAAACATTACAGAGTGCAAAACGAAACCTATTACTAATCTCCAGCTTTAACTTGCATTGTATCTGCAGCTGAAGGAAAAAGTGAGCCTGCATTCTTTTTTTCCAGTGTCAAAATCCAAGCTTTTAACCAGAAGAAAGTGGAATACAGATGGAATGGTGAAGATGGAAGATTTGTTAATAAACTGAAAAGACCTGAATCATAGAATCAAGCAGGTTGGAAGAGACTTCCAAGATCATCCAGGCCAACCTAGCACCCAGTCCTAGCCAATCAACTAGAACATGGCACTAAGTGCCTCATCCAGGCTCTGCTTGAACACTTCCAGAGACAGCGACTCCACCACCTCCCTGGGCAGCCCACACTACCGCAAATCACTCTCTGTGGCAAGAACTTCTTCCTAACATCCAGCCTCAATCTCCCCCAGCACAACTTGAGACTCTGTCCCCTTGTTCTGTTGCTGGTTGCCTGGCAGAAGAGACCAACCCCCACCTGGCTACAGCCTCCCTTCAGGTAGTTGTAAACAGCACACATTCACACATTCAACTTCAGACACTAACTTTCAGAATCCAGAAGCTACCTGAGTAATATTTTGCCTTGTAATCTCAACAACTGCAACAAAAAAATGTAAGAGGAAGCTAACCAAAAAAAAAAAAAAAAAAGGAGAGAGAAAAATTCATTTTGCATATAATGATAATAACAGTTTAGAATTCCTAAACTTAGCATTCATGAAAACAAATGTCAAGGTTTGACTTCAGAAAAATTTTAGAATCCATTTATAGTGCTAACAGCCAGAACAAAACTACGCACAGACAGGGCGTACTTCAACTCTTGAGTTAAAAGATACATACAGACCCGAATATGCCCTAGGACTTCCTCAACCAAAGCTCAGAAGAGCTTTAAATACATCACAAACCCCTGATGGCTTAATATAATTCTTCATTTTCTTTTAGACTAAACGTCAGAGAAAACAGCTCAGGCTTCATGGACTGATGCTGCCAAATAAATAGTGTGGTGGCATTCACCTGAAGAGCTACTATCAACCTTGCTTGAAGGACTGAAGGGAAAAAAAAGAAGTGCTTATTTTCCTGAAGAGATGTCTCCAAACCAAGGACGTGCTTACTCAAGCTGTGTATATTCTCAACAGCTCATGTAAACCATCCATCAGGCAGAAGTATGAAAATTAGCTCCCTTAAGAATCTACACTGAAAAGAGGTCGAGGGATGTGGGTAACGCTGCCTGAGGCTGCAGTTTGTGAGGCGAGAGCAACTGAGAGGTGGAAAACAGCATCATCTTTGATATGCTTCCATGAGGAAAGCCAAGTGAGCTGGACCAGTGCCATTAAATGACTTCAGGCAAAAACTGGCAACTGCCAAAGCAATTCTGCTACAGCTCCTGCTGCACTGATCCCAGCAGCCTTTTGCAGAAAGGGAGACCCATGGCCAGCAGTAAGCAAGGCCAAGTTCTGTGTTTTGAAAGTAACAGTATCTCCTGAAGAAAGTCTTATTTTCTGCCTCAACCACAAGTGATATTGGGTTGTCATTGTTGCTTGTTTTAAAGCAGCTCAGATTTAGACCAGAGTGGTGCAGATGGTTTGGTTATTACAGTGATAAACTAGAGGACGAATGTTTTCTGGCATCATCTACTGTGCTTGTTTCATGCACACAAGAAAATACCTGTGATTATCCCAGAGATTGCAGGGATAATCAGATGGAACCATACTCTACCTGCTGCCATGCAGAGGCTTTATATTTCACTGCAGACATTTAGTGCAAGGCCAAGAAGGGGGCTGCAAGTCAGTAACAGATCCCAAACCCTTGTGCAAAACCAGCTAGACACAGCAAGACACTTCTTGTCCAAACCAGAGCAACACGTAACAAAGCCAGGGCTGCATCCACGGCTTTTACGTCCCAGCCTCCCCTGTGACACCTGCATTACCCAGAAAGAGAGGCTTCAAACACCTCACAGGATACCCAGAACATGTCCTATCTTATTGCCATGAAAAGCAAAAGCTTCAGTACCAGCCAAGGCTCTGAATCTCTTCAAACAGCACAATCTACTAGGACTAGCTGGAAACAAGAGCACCATTCAAACAGTGCTGTGTTTCTCTATTCTACAATTTCCTAAAAGCAGGAGATCCAACAGAAGTCCTCTATCTTGGTGCCTTCTCCAAAAGCAAATATACAAACAAATCAAACAAAGAAACAAAAACCACAAGCGAGGAGGGAATAAAGAAAAGAAGACTTTGTGCATTGTGTCTACCAATTAAATTCCACAGAGAAAAAGATACAAGTGGTTATACCCTCCTGTGAATTACTTCATGTAATTAAATCCCCTTCTCTAAATCACAAACTATTTAGTTCTTTTTTATAACAATGTAACCAGTGACCAACAACAACCTTTCTTATAGCATCTGATGCCACACAAGTTGTTAGCAATGAAATTTCCTTTTTATTTCTCCCATTCAAAAGAAGTCATTGTAAAGAGATTCATTCATAGCTACTTACAGGAGGAGCAGGGAAGAAGAGAGGGTTGCTTTGTTTCCCTTTTATGCAATCCTGTCTGAGGCTGTATTTAAGCAAATGTGACCTAAGGTCCTTATCAGTCAATCCAATTGTGGGCAGAGAATTTAAAGGTGACTTGCAGGAGTTTCAAAATATGGATCTTGCAACTGCTTTGATTCTTCACATGCATACAAACAACATAACTTTCTCTCATTGTAGTAGTGTGACTTCCTGTGATTTCAATTTTCTGACTCTTCTTAACTTTGAAAAACCTGGAATGTCAGGTTAAGTCTTCCCTGTTTGCTAGAGAAAGGTCTTGTGAGATGCAAGCTGCCCTGAACTGCTTCCTCCAGATTGCTCTGTTTATGAATATCATAGAATGGTTTAGGTCAGAAGAGACCTTGAAAATCATCTAGTTTCAACCCCTGCGCCATGGGGAGGGACACCTTCTGCTAGGCCCAGTTGCTCGAGGCCTCATCCAAACCAGGGAGGAGGCATCCATGACCTCCCTGGGCAACCTGTTCCAGTGTCTCACCACCCTCACTGTCAAGAAATTCTTCCTAATCTCCAGTCTAAATCTACCCTCTGCGAGTGTCTAAGGTTATGGAGGTCTGCTTGGCCACATTTCACTGGGTCTGAAGCTATCACATCTTCTCAGTGGGGAATCGAGATGGAGATATAAGACCCATTAAGACACAGTGGTTCAGCTCCACTAAAAGTAGCCTAAGATGTCCCAATGCAGAGAAAGCATAGGTAGCATCCAGCATTGTAATCACTGTGCTCTCCAGACCTGCTCTAATGCACGTTAAAAATGCCAGCAGGCATCTGGACGTCTGAACACACTGTGGCTGCCCAAATGCTGTTATGTTGGAGAGGCAAACAAGGACTGAGAGGAATAGTGGATACAAAGAAGGTAGAAGTCAATGCTGCAGGCAAAGCCTCAGGGTCCGCTTCTGAACATAGCGGGGTCAGTATCATCACAACACTGTTATGATCTGTAAATACAAAGCAGGGAGCAGAGTGTACATGGCAAGACACTGTGTCTCCATCTCCACAGCCACTCAACCTCTGCTTGCTCTGCACCTGCAAGCAGTCTCCACTTCAGTAAGTGTGAAGGCATTAGCAGTAAGGTACTGGTCCAAGGGAGCAAGCCCTGCCTGACCCAGCATGGAACTAACATCTCCCAGCTGCACTCCCGGGCTGGGGCACACCACGGAGCTGTGCTCAAGGGCAGCTGATGCTTTGAGTGAGAACTAGGCGAGTCCTACAAGAGCAAGGACAATAAGGGACATGAAGCAGCACTACTGGCAAGTGAGTGTCAGCTGCTACAGTGGAGCTCACTGGTTCAGCAAGTGAGTATTTCACCACATCAGTGGAAAAGACTCATTAAAAAGATGTGCTCCTACATGTAACACTTTCAGCAGCCCAAACACACTTTACATCACTCTGTGCAGAAAATACTTGCAGTACAGTAAACTACTCTTCTCTTTCAAGTCTCAGCACCAGTCTAAAACCTTAGACTGGGTAGGATTTCCCATCTCAACTCTAATAAACATGGTCTCCTCAGTTTACATTTCCCTACCCAGAACTGTTGGAGCAAGTCCAGAGGAGGGCCACGAAGATGCTCAGAGGGCTGCAGCAGCTCTGCTATGAGGACAGGCCATGAGAGCTGGGGCTCTTCAGTCTGGAGAAGAGAAGGATTTGAGGAGACCAGATACTTGAAGGCCACTATAAGAAGGGGGCCTACAGGATGGCTGGGGAGGGACTATTTACAAGGTCTTGTAATGACAGGATGAGGGGTAATGGGTTTGAACTGGCAGAGGAGAGATTTAAACTAGATGTTAGGAGGAAGTCCTTTACTGTAAGGGTGGTGAGGCACTGGAAGGGGTTGCCCGGGGAGGTTGTGGCTGCTTCCTCCCTGGAGGTGTTTAAGGCCAAACTGCATGTGGCCTTGAGCGACCTGTTCTAGTGGAAGATGATCCTTGAGGTCCCTTCCAACCTAGACCATTCTATGATTCCATGAACTGCAGAGGGTTTTGAAACATGTTTTTTTCAGCTTCTCCTGCCATAGTTCCCAGTGGGTTTATGGCCCTATTTTGCACTACTTCCCCTGAAGCACAGCATGTTACAGCGATCAGTGGTGGAAGCTATGCTTCGGCTCTCAAAACGTGGCTGCAACCCTATGCTGAAGTTGCCTGTGCCACATTTATTATGTAAACCTTAATCGTCTGAGGTTCACTCAGCACTTCAAACAAACACTGAAGAGCCTGAACACACTGCAAAGTTCCCTCTCTGTTGCAGAATGGGCTCTGCAGCCACTTCAAGAGACTCGACCAGTTCTTGGATAAATTTAGGAGAAACAACAGCACTTCTTTGCAATAGCAGGGTTTCATTTGGGAATAAACATCCAGTATTTATTTACAGAGGATTTTTCCTCCTCCTGTCACTGCTATGCTATGCCCACTGCCTCCCCTGCTTGGCTGCAGAAGGCAGCCTTGCGAGTGCTTCGCTAACCAGGACTGGGAGCAGATTTTTAAATTAGCTCCTGACAGCGCAAACAGATTGCTATTGATTGAAATGAGGCTGATTTTAGGCCTCGGATTAGCAAACCTAATGACTAAATACCGTATTGCCCATTTCAGTGCTTTGCACCGGTACTCCCCAGCGGTTTCCCAGGCAGCTGTGAAGTCTCTGCACTGGCAGATTAGCGCAAGAGAGCAAGGCCGAGCCATCTGTGGCTGTGCCGTGCAGCCCTGCTCAGCCGGAAACCAGGACCTCCTCCCAGATCCCAGGGGACAGGGCCCCTGCCACCACAACCTCCTTAAGAGCTCAGTCAGCCTGCTCGAATGTTTGAGAGTCAGCATGTACTCAGGAAGGCTGGCAGAAACAGGACGAGGGGCAATGGCTTCAAACTAGAGAAGTGCAGGTTTAGACTGGATGTTAAGAACCATTTTTTTATCTTGAGGGCAGGGGAACACTGGGACAGGGTAGCCGGGGAGGGGGAATTTGAGGCCCCAGCCCTGGAAATACTTAAGGTGAGGCTCAACAGGGTTCTGGGTGACCTGCTCTAATTGAGGATGTCCCTGCTGACTGCAGAAGGGGTTGGACTAGAAGACGTTTGGAGGTCCCTTCCAACCCAAACCATTCTAAGATTCTAAGGCAGCACTGAACCATTGCTCTGCACCTTAAAGTAAGCCTTCACTGCACCTCTGGGTCCACACTGCCATCTCCTAGGGTTTCCAGACAGCCTGGCTGGAGTCAGCAGCAGAGACTTCACATAGATAACATGTGCTAAGTCAACAGTCCAACTCCCCCAGCAATCATAAATGCCTACTTAAAACTAATTGGTACAGAGCTTTCATGTCTAAATTGTCAATTCTTGTGCTTACAAAGGTAGAAATGGATCCTGGTTTTAAATAACATATGAAGCAACATCTTTCTGATTAAAAGAAAATGGACTCTTTTGGGTTTGTTTTTTTGCCTTTTGCTGTGTTGTTTAGTTTCAAAGAACATTTAAATAACAATATCTGCTAACAAAAAGGGTAACATCAATTAGAAACAAAAAGAAACCAGTTTGTATAATTTCAGTGTTCAAAAGCAGCGAAACGCAAACACCAAAGCAGCATACACCAAACCAAAGCAATCCCCAAACCCCACATCAAAGGTCACTTTTTTTTCCTAACATGTTGGCTGCCTGGAATTCGTTTGCTTGTAATAGCCTGAGACACTCACATTTAGACCCTCTTAGACACAAGTCAGCTCCCGAACACTACATTATTAAGACGTGGAAGGACAGGCATATCCATACCTGTCCTCTAGCCTTTAGACAAAGACTCCAAAGGTTATTTGTCAGACTCTCTCTTGTACGTGGTTGCTGAACCTCAGCTAAGGTACATTTTAGTCTCTGAACTTTGCATCACTAAGCAAACACTCGGCCTCCAGCCCACTGGTGGCTTCAAAAGCACATCCAAGTTTTCGGTTTACCATTTATCATTGTCTGGAAAAACACAAATAAAAATCAAGCAGCTACATGCTCCTGTTGCCCAACCATTGGCACAAGTGGCATGGATGCCAAAGGAAATTTTCCACAGGAGGCATTTCATTAGCCAATGAGTTTTCAGACCGTTTCTCTCTAATGTGGGAAAGGTCCCACAGCCTTTCAGTACCACCGCCCCCCCTTGCCAAGTGGGGCCAAGGGTATGCCGGTTTGAAGACAAACTATCAATTTTCACCTAGATATCAGGAGATGCATCCTGCATGGAAAATGACTTGTGTATCACCTTCAGCTCAGCTCAGCAGTAACCCAGAGCAGTGTTCTCCTGGAGGGATGTGGGGGAAGTGCTATATTCATCGATGAATGTTGCATAACGAGCTGATGAGCATCGCAGAAAACCCACATGAATAGGTAATCAAACATGTTAATGTCTGCAGTGTTTGCATGTTAATGCTGGCAGTTCCAGTCCGGCAAGAGCCGCAGCAACAATACACATTAATCGTCATTAATGCTCAGCAGTTTGACTAAGGCTGGGGACTGAATGAGGCACAGGAATTAACTCTGCTTTCCCTCCTCCAGGAAGCTCTGCTGAAGTCACAGAGGTGTCACACCTCCAGAACAACGTGACTAGCTTCCTTGCCCTTTCCTCCCATGCTCGCTATTTATGAGCACTAAGTACGTGCTACACCACCCTGTTCTCCTCAGCTTCTTTCAGACTCTTCCCCATCTCGGGTGATTTAAACAGTGGGTGAGGAAAGGAAGGAGGAGGTGTAAGACACTCATCTTGGTGACAAATGACTACTTGCAGAACAGAGCGTTATTACAGCCACATTTAACATCCAAGCACATTCAGCACACCATGATGCTCCTGAGCTGACTAACCACAACCTTTTCCTACTAGCTCAAACCCTTTTCAGAAAGAGGTCAGCCCGTTTTCAGTTTGTATACAGAAATGGCAACAAGTCCTGAAGCTTATAAAACTCCCCACGGTTCTACATCCATGGTGACTCCAGGCAGCTCAGATATGCAGAGAAATAAGCAGCTCTAAAAGTGAACCCAGGAGAGAGAAAAAACAGCTCAGCTAAGGTTAATGAAAGACAGACTCCACGTTCAAAGGCTGACTCTGAAAACTAGAGGAATGACTTAAGACGAAGCAAGGAAGCATAACCGGAATGAAGAGGTTTCATCTTATATCTACCTCTTAGAGTTCGTTTAAGGAAATTATACACCCAACCATTGAGGAATCACTTCAAGAGATGATGGGCTACTCTCTCCCACTGCCACTGGCTACAGCTATAGTGCAGATTGTCTTCCACAAACCACTGCATTAACCTTGGATGTGGCTTTTTAAAACAGCAGTGACTCCATGCTGGAGGCAACTTTCAAAACTTGTCACTCTGGTTACACTAAAATATGTCACAGCTTTAAACACCTTCTCATTCCATTGCAGACCAGCAGTTTTAAGTCACCACATGTGTTGAGAACAAAACTAAATCCTGACAAGGAACTGTGACTATTTGAAGTGCCCTTTTTCTTTCTGCTTGGTTACAGCAGGAGAGAAATGTGTTTGCATGATTTTCCTACACAGTTGGAGTAATAGGCTGGAAAGGACAAATGGGGTCTTGCAACCCTCTCCCTGTATCCTGAGATCCGAAAGAACCAAACGCTCAGAAGCATCTAGTCATCTGGGTGCTTCATCAAAAGGAGTGAAGTATTAATCTAATTTCCTAAACAAAGCAGACAACCTGGCACTCAAATCAGCTTACCACTTTGCACCTCTCTACAAGGATTAGCAGAATGCCGTAATTATAATGCCCAATTTGATTTATTAGAGGAGGCTGCACAGAAAAGACGACAATTGAGTAGCATTGTAAAGAGAAGGGATGATAGTATAAGGAAAGCTTCAAACAGAACAGTAATTTCTAAGAAGCAACATCTCAATATAATTAGCATTAATTACAGTAAGCTTTCCAAATTAGGTATAAACCTACATTTAATAACCCCAAGATGCAAAAAATCACCCCCCTAGTTCTGGGAAACTTAGCATCACAGCCAATTTGTCTAGACAGCTTGGCAGGAAATGCCAGAATTCTAGGTGTGAATTTTGTGGCTATTAAAAAAAAAGGAAAAATTATTGAACTTGTCTATATAATTTGCATAATTAGATTGAACTAAGAACAGCCTCGTTCATCTAGCTTAGATATTGCTGCTACTTTCATCAACCACACAAACCTAAAAACTTGTCTGGTTTTAACAACTATAGCAGCTAGGACAATAAAAGGTATTTTAAAAGCTCCCTTTTCAACAAAAGATGAATTCCAAGTGTGACTTGTTTAAAGAGGAACAGTATTAATGAGTCACTCATCACAGGTTTATGCTCTTTGTGCAAGCTCCTTGGGTTGCAGTGCTTTTTTTTTTGTGGAATTTGTTACTTAGGCTTACAGAACTTAACAATTAAATACTAACTGAGGTTTTGATGAATGTGACAGCAAATATTATATTTAGTCATCGATGGCAGCCATATACTCGCCAGAAGAAAGAGGTAACAGCGTCCTTCAGAGCTGAAATACAAATAATCTACACATTTGTTAAACTAAGGCAGCTATATGTAATCACAGACAGTGCAGTTTGGCCACTGTAGCAAACAGTCTCTTACCCCAAAGCTTTCTAAGGAAGAGTCATAAAATCCCTACTGGCCACGAGTAATTGAAAGAGTTTCCAATTCCATGTAGTATCATCACTATGGACAGCCCTTTCCTCCTCTGCACTGGGTGACCAACCAGCTCAGCCTCGCTCCAGGAAGAGGAGACTTCTCCTCTGCCTGCTAACTCGCAAAGGTGCAAATCCCTGAAAGGCACCAAACTCCCTGCAGCCTAACTCAGACCTGAAGGATTAACTCTGACCCACAGGCAGCGTGTATTGAAGCCAGGCTTTCAAGCTGGAGAGATCTGGGTGGCAATCGAGACCTGATGGCCTCCTGTGGTGCTCTTTGTTTCCACACTCCAACCATACAACTCTCAGTTGCATTAACACCACGTTCTGTAATGTTACTCCAGGGAGCACAGTGGGAATGAAGCCAGTTTAATGTGTTATTTTGCAAGGGTCGCTGGATTTGGGCTTGGGGCCGCTTCAAGTAAATAGAAATACCTGATACAACAGCAGCTGTCGAAGCACCAAGTCCCAGTCCTGGGGCAAGCAGCAGGAAGGAACACCACCCAGCACTACGGCTACTACTACTACCACCCCACCCTTTATATCAAAGCCTCAGCACTATGGCTACTACTACCCTTTATATCAAAGCCACGGACTTCCAGTGAAATGTATGCTTAGCATTTTGTGGGTTTGGATCCCAAGAAATGCTCCTGGTTCCTCAAACCAGGATCAAAATTAAAATGTGCATCTATGCACTCCTAATAACAAGTTGTTCTAATTTGCACAGGATATTTGTGCACAGACTCAATGCACCTGTAATCAGAGGGGGACTTGAAATTCCATCACTCATTTACTAGCAAAAACAAGCAACAAACTTGATATATTTAACTACTTATACACTGCAGAGTCTAAAAGCAAAACATTTGGTATCACTTTGAGGAGTTAAAAGAAAACAAACTTGTCAAGTGTTTTACTAGGAGTGCATGGCTACCTGAATGTTTGCAAGCAGGGAAGTACTAACATCTTTACAGAACGTATTTTCACTGAATCATCCCAACTATTTATTTTTTAATCAAAAGGAAGAGAACAAAAGTCTGCTAATTTGTTAATGAGAACAATAAGCCACCAGAAGAGTGGGGCCATCAGCAGACCACCAGAACTTCTAATGTAAAACGGGATGAGCCCTTCTGAACAAAATACACTACAACACAATCACAACAGATTGTGGGTGGTGAAGTTAAGCAGGAGTTTACATTAGAAGCCTTAATGATCCTTTCAAATCCTAACACACTCCAAGTCTGAAAAAACACTTCCAATAAGTGGACAGTTCAATCTTTCACTGCCTGGCACACACACAGAACTAGTTTCACAGGACAGTAGGTGTGCTTGGCTTAAATAGCTCTTTTTCTCCACAGAGAATAAAAATAGTTTTTCACTGTAGTGTACTTCTTGGATCAGACCAAACGCTGGAGGATCAAGCCCAGTGGTCTTCCCACTGGCTGTCATTTGGCAACACCTTAGGGGACAACTGGGAAAGTGTTTGCTTATAGATAGAGGGTGTTGTGCCACGTGGATTTCAAACTGATGAATGTCACCAACAAATCTCCCTGCTGAGCAGCAGTTAAGTAATAAATAGCCTGCCAGCCACAGTGCCTCTTCTTTGTCACCTCTCTGGCCCTGTACGCACTGTGGTTCAGACGGGAGTCTCCACAATCATCCTCTCTAGTGTGGTGACTTAATTCATTAATGCTCTACCACGTTTAGAAGAGCACAAAGAAAACAATCTGCAGAGCACAACTTCCTCCAAACTGACTTTCCACTTCTAAACCACTTGAATATTCTCTCCTTCTCAACATCCTCTTTTAGGGGCACAGGAACTTGATTGACAAGATGGACACGTTGAACATGCACATGGAAGTTGCAAATGTCATCAGCACATCTTCCTCCAAGAGGGCTACGATCTGATGGAGGACTTCCACGTGCGTCTAAGACTCTTAAGAGCCAGAAAATGTATGCTGTGCGTCACAGCACCCGTACAAGGGAGATCCGCTCCTTCTGTCCTACATTGCTCAGTGCACGTCACTTACAGTTTATCTTATGAAACATGCCCACAACATAGGATTTGGGTACTTGGCCAGAAGCCTGGTCAGAGACATTGTTTTCACCAGCACAAGTTATCAGAGCAGGAAGCTACAGCAACAGCCTCACGCTGGCCAACGCCACAAGACAGTCATTCAGAGGAAAAAGAATTTCCCTACCTGTTTGGATGGCTTCAAAGGATGTTTCTTCTTCAGGCGCTCTTTGCCTCTTTCTGCCTCTCTCTCGGAGCTGCCAGCATCATTGTTATGGCCATTTTCACTTGGCTCAGCAGATACACAGTTTTCAGATTCTCGAGGCTTCTTTCCTGGATGCCTCTCCCATTTCTCCTTCCGCTCCTGAGGCTTTAGCGACATGTCCTTCTGCAAAGGTGGGGAAAACACACAGTAAGTTAAGTTCTCTGAGACTACTTTTAAGCATTAGGCAGTATAAATATTGAATAGAAACACAAACAAGACGGCATGTTCTTTCCAGAGATGACTTAAGATGAATAATTAGGCACGTACAATGCAAACAGTAATTTTAGATTAGATTAGGATGAATACTCTCCAGGCTATGTGTTTGATTAATTTCAGAGATGCTGGAACTGGTTATGAAAATGAGTTTGCTTCAGATTAATTCAGAAAACATACGTCAATAGCGCAAGAACAAATCAGCATCCTGAAGGAAAGCCTTTAACTGCTCAACTGAAGCAGAGGTGCTTTTTATTTTGCTGTGTTTCTGATCTCAGAAAGCAACATATCAGACCCCCCTTGGGCCTGACAGTCTCTGACTCAGAGCAGCATTCACATGGAGAAATGCACTTCTAAAGCCTCCCATGCATTCAATAAGCCAGCCAAGATCAATGGGATCTAAACACATAACAGAGGTTGAACACTTCTAAGTGCTAAGCATCAGCCCCAGCCAGGACTCTAATGCACAAGCTAAGCACAGTGTAAGAGCGAGGATGTCATGTCACAATGATTAACATAGGAACCAAGATCAGAGAAGGGAATTACCACTGCTATCCCTGGCATCTTTGAGAACTGAAAGCTGAACTCTTGGAGGCAATCTATTAACCTCTCCCCCTACACACACCACCCAGAAAACCAGTTAAAGAAATAATATGCCAAATCACCATGACATTACTTCACTACAGCTGGATAAATGTTTCCCCAGTGTCTTTTGTTAACTGTTCAAGTGGGAAAATGAAACTCTTTAGAATGTTTTGGAGAATTTCTATTTCAATTAATGTTTTATGCAAAGTAAATATCATAGAACGGTTTGGGTTGGAAGGGACCTCCAAAAGCTGTTTATTCCAACCTCCCTGCAGTCTGCAGGGCCATCCTCCATTAAATGAGGTTACTTAGAACCTTGTCAAGCATGACCTTGAAGATGTCCAAGGGACTAGGGATCAACTACCCCCCTGGGCAACCTCTGCCAGTGTTCCATTACCCTTGTTGTATAGAGCTTGTTCCTAATAGCAAATCTAAGTCTTCTCTTCTTTCATTTCAAACCATTGCCCCTCATCCTATCACTGCAAGGCCTTAGGAAACAGTCCATCTGCAGCCTTCTTGTAGACTCTGCCAGGTACTGGAAAGCTGCAATGCTAGGT
This sequence comes from Tricholaema leucomelas, assembly GCA_013400475.1. Classification (NCBI taxonomy): domain Eukaryota; kingdom Metazoa; phylum Chordata; class Aves; order Piciformes; family Lybiidae; genus Tricholaema lacrymosa; species Tricholaema leucomelas. The sequence continues at coordinate 480,800 of WAAF01020580.1, forward strand.
GTCCCTGGAGCCTTCTCTTCTCCAGGCTGAACAACCCCAGCTCCCCCAAGCCTGTCCTCACAGCAGAGGAGTTCCAGCCCCCTGATTATTTTCATGGTCTTCCTCTGGACCATCAGGTCCATGTCCTTCCTGTGCTGAGGGCTCCAGAGCTGGATGCAGTACTCACATCAGATCAGAAGCTGCCTTAAAAGCACTGTTTACCATGCAAGATTTGTCAACTTCAGCCACAGAAATCTTTCTAAACGTCTCATCCCAACTTAAGCAATTACACGGTGGATATTTGCATCCTACGTGAATGGAGCTGGCAACACAACTCTCTCATGTCAATGTCTACGCCGTCAGTACCACAAAAAAAGCTCATGAAATCATTAGCTCCCTAGTCTCTCAAAAACTAAAGCCCAACAAAAAAGCAAATGAGGAACTGGGATGAAATGCCCTGCTGATTGCTCTAGATTACTTCCTCCCCCTCTAGTTTAATTAGTGAATTGACTGCCTCAGTGTGCAACATGCAGATTCCACTCCAAATCACTCACTGCTTAGGCACCCTTCTCGGGGAAGCAAGATGATGCACTGACACTTCAAGGCCCCAGAGACATTGAAATGTGACTCACGATGACAAAATGCACATAACTGTCTCCTAGTGCAAGGCAGGCTCAGAAGCAATCACCCTGCACCCAACCTCTGTACACCTGGCACAGGGGTCCTGCATGGCTGGCAAGCTCCTCGAAGCACACATATATACAGTAAGTTGCAAAACCCCCATCCCAAAATTAAAACAAGCAGCTCTGTCTCAGGGGTACAGAACGCACCAGGATACAGCTCAGCTTGCCAAGTCCATAGCTAGTGGAAGACCAAGGAAAATTATTGTGTAGCATTATTCCCCATGTGTGATAAAAGGAGGAATACAAATTAGTGTTTAGCTGCTCTCTTTGGTTTTTAATTTTAAGTTAACACTCTAAGCTACAGTTGGAGATGCCACTTAAAGGTCACATTGTCCTATTTACTAGGAAGTTGATGAGACAGGAATCAGAGTGCTCAGCTTTAGTAACTAATCAGAAACTAGTGCTGTGGAAATGACATCTGTTAACAGATACTCAGCAAAGCGTTAGGAACCGGAGTCACCAAAAATGTGCACTTCAAAAGCCAGATGCAGCTGCAATGTGTCCACAGATGCATGGAAGCCACTGCATGAGGTGACATTGGCTCCTAGTAAGGTTAGAGAGGAGGCTATGGCAGGGGAATGCAACCACCTGAAAGCACCAGCAAATAACACACACTCCTGGCTCCATGTAATGCTCACTTTCAAGGATGCTTTCCAAGACAGTAAATTGCCATTTTGGTTTAAATTCTAGCCAGTTTCACATGGAGATTTGGCCTCTGTTACTGCCTTAGGGAACATCTTCCCTCGGTACCCACAGCATTATTCACTGCAGGTTTGGGATGATTCACTTCACCACATAACTAGGCTGCAGAGCTGTGTTTTTTCTCCCCTACTGAATCCTACAAAATTCCCTGCTTAGAAATTTAGCTTTTTATCCCCATTTTGTTCGGAGGTTTAAGGTTTGTCTCACCACTGAATTACTAGCAAAATTAATTCAGGGAATACAGTCATAGCTGGATCAAAGCCAAGGAAATAATGCATGCACTTGTAGTGCCACTTGCGTCCAAGAATCTCAAGCACTTTCCAAACAGCCGTGAATTAAGACCCAAGCCCTGGGAGCTGAGGCTGCTGCTCGCCTCTGGCAAGAGGAAGGCAGAGGGAGGCATCCTCAGCTCTGCGGCACGTCTGGGGCAGCCGTGGGGAAGCAGCCAAGTTTCTCTGCTCTGTGACAAGAAAACTCCTTCCACACACGGCCCGTTCCCCCCCACTTCAGCAAAGAATGCAGCTCACAGGAGTTTGCTTTTTCTGGGAACGCAGGACACTGAACTCAGCTTCTCCTTACTGACAGAGGGTGACAGCAGAGCTGTTTTCCGTGCTGCTAAATGCAGAGCTCTTTGCAGCCTCAGGCTGAGAGCAGGAGGGGGCTAATGAGGTTTCTGTTCTTGCCTCCTTTGTTTCCTTTCTATTTACTCTACTAAAAGAGCCTTCCAGCGATTGCTCTTTTACTAAAGTTTATGACCTCCAAGTTGGGGACCTCACTTAGCACAAGAGCTTACTATTTTTGGACAGGCATCTGTGCTTGTGCACAGGCAATTGCTGGAAAATTTCAGCACGTAGAGACTACCACAGTGTATCACTGCAGTGAACAGCGGTTGTTGAGGCACCTTGACTTCAATCCAGAAATCCCAGCTGGCAGGTGAGGCTGACCTCCTGACAAACTGCTCCCCTGGAGCCTTCCCCCTAGACAAGCCTGGACCAGCAGTTATTTCTGCCCTTTGCACACTGCAAAGTCACACAGCAACGATGTCTGAAGTCAGGCCCTGAAGTCCAGAGATCTCAGTAACCAGCGTTCTGGTTTCCACCCAACCCCAGGACTCAGCAGACCTGGCTACCTTTGCTGGCAGGGCCAGTAAATCCCTCTGGGAGGGAGGGCTGGTGGATACAGGCCCATTTTGTCTTCCCAGTTCCAGAATACACAAAACTATTTTGCTCCTTACTACTCACTCCTGCCAGGGCTGTCTCCTACCTGTCCTCACTTCGGGATCTCTCTCGCACCTTTCCGGGTAGGCTACAACCTCTCCATCTGCAGCGCCTCGCCTGTCTGGGCTGCAGACGGAGAGCAGATGGTTCTAATTGGCTGCACAGTTACAGATAAGAAAGAATTAGACCTTTCTTTAGAGCCTGCTCCCTGGCAGTTACTCCATAAACACAAAGATTCCATCTCCCCATTTGCTTATGTGGATGAACAGACACCAAAGAACCTTCAGCACTAACTGAAACACCTTGTGCACCGGTAGCTATGAAGAGCCCCTGGCAAAGACCTTGATGCAGGCTGGTAACCCAAGTATGTGACCCAAACTTTGCAAGAGATTTTTTAGAGTCCATAATAAAAATCTCTGTGATGTGAGGTTTTTAATGCATCAAGCAAGTTCAAGTTAAACAACTGCATCTCTCCTTGCAGCAGCGCTGACCACATCCTTAATCACTTGGAACACTCCTTGATGAAAAGCCATTTTTCTGTCACCAAGGCACAGCTGCAATCTCCAAAGACACTCAAGGTGCACACCACTCAGTTTATAAATAAAGCTGTGAATAATGCAGGTGCATATCCCTCGGCTCTGAACTGAGACTGTTCTTACCACTAAAACACCACAGCAAAACACTTGTGCTTGGTGGATTCCACCCAGCCTGCTTCATGAAGAATTAACCATCGGCTCTGGAGGACCCTGGCACAAGCTCACAGCCACAGTCATCTGCTGGCTTGACTTATCACTGTGTGTTTGCTCAGCCCAGCTCAAAAAGCCTTAATCCTCCCAGTTTACACAGCTCTTTGAGATCTCAGAAAGCATGCAGATGGAGGTTGGGGTTGTAAATACCTTTCACACACAAGCAGCACTTAAAGAACCTGAAAAAAAAGTGCAAAACCCACACAGCTAGATAAAAACCTCAAGTGTGCTGCTCGGGTGTAGAGGACAAAAGTAACACCTACAGTTAATAAACTAATTTCAGCCCTCAAGCATCAATTCAAAAAGCAGTCCTGGTATGAAATCAAGCCCACTAAAACGCCCTGTCCCCAGGGCCCATGGGACACAGCAAGGCTCAGACAGGCAGCCATGAGCTAGTTAGACTCGGCTCCTACCAGATTGCCTCTGCTGTCTTCAGAGGATTAGATGGGCTGATTTCCCAGAAGGGAAACAGGCTCTGGCTTCTCTCTCCACAACTCCTCACTGCAGCACTTATTCCTTAAGTTTGGGAAGGTGAAATGTCCCACTGAACATCAACCAGGAGAAGGATCCCCGCACAGGAAATGAATAAAACTCACTGATGTCTCTAAAATTGACCCTGCTTGTCTCTGTTTCTCCCTTCAGCTTCTGTCAGCAAAGCTGCAGTGGAACACCCCCGAGGACCTAAGCACCATCTATCCTCACATCAACTTGATCACACAGTTAGCACTACGGTTGTCAAAAGTGTTTGTTTAATAGCTCAGGGGGGGATCTTGGCTCAGAGAGGAACTGAAACAGATTTGTTTTTAATTAGGTTACTTTTAAATATTATTAATGACCTCATACACAGTTTCTAAAATAGCAGCATGCAAACAATGCTGACTTCATATTCTTGTACCTTCAAAGCAGTCAAAGCACACTACAAATACAGACAGGACCACTACTAAGGGAAATCTACTGCCCATTTAGTTGCATAAAGGTAACACAGAAGACAGCAATTCAAATGGGAAGATAATACAGGAGACATACATAAAAGGTGTTAATTTTAAGGCACAGATTTGAAGATGGATCTGTAGAGAGAGAAACCACAGCACAAGAAGAGATGAGCAGCCAACAGGCAAATGCAATAAGGTGAACAATAAGGAGAGGGAAAAAGGGAGAAAAAAGGAATGGGATAAGAGGTAACTCTACTGGAGTATATCAGGCAGGACCACACCAATGTGACTGAATCCAAACTTAAGTGGTGAACAGGCAGCAAATGCAAGCAGAGATGTCAGAAATGAGCAGAAGTGTGTTGTAATGGTGGGAGAGGAGGAGACATTTGGGAGCTCTGCTCTCGAGAGATACAGGGTAGAGAAGGAGCACATAGTGAGGGCAGTGAAGGGGAGGCAGAGGTGGAAGCATAACTGGTCTGCAGCTTGGCACAGCAGCTCCTTGCTGGATGCCCCATCTGTCAGCAAGCCATCCTGGCTTCACTGCCCCAGAGGTTAGGGCACTCTGGGAGGCAGTTGATTGGTATCTCCAGCCAGCAGGCTGCAATTTTTGTGGATGGGGGAGTTCTCACTTTTCCTGTAACCTAACACACCTACACTTGTTTGTTTTCTTTCCTGCCCTCTCTAGTCCCCCATTATGAACTTCACCAAAGAAAAAGTAACTCAAGCCCCATGCCCCCTTGCACCCAAAGCCACTAAAGCTTTTTTAAAAGGCAAAAAGGGAGTTGAGATTGGAAGTGACTCTCTTACTTTGACCCTACATTCAAGCAATGCAATCAATATCAATTAAAATGATTGCAAATTAAATCCTTGCTTGCTTAACCTTAGACTGCAATTCTCCTTTCGTGGCTGACATACTCCAGATGAGTTTGGGTCTGGCTTTTTAAAATGCATCATGTTTGCTCTGACTCTGTCATGCATTTAGCTCAAGATGGAGATGAGGTTTTGACAAGACAGCTTTGGAAGTGTTAAGACATTTGAAACAGCCACTGGTTTGCAGGTTTATGATACATGATTTAACTCAAAAATAAAAGTGGATGAACCAAGAAACTCACTGTAATTGAAACAGTCAAATTTATTACCAGAGGCTGCATTGCTCTCACCTGTGAAGAGCAAGCTGCTGGTACTCCGCTAAACGCCCACTTGTTATATCTCACATGAATTAAGACCATTGCTGCCACGGCTTAGAATTCTGACACCATACCAACTAGAAGCACCTTGAACAAATGTTACCTCAACACAACATAGTTAAAATTACACAAGGGAAGCTCAGTATCACTCTACTTTTAAATACATTTCAATCTGCAATCATTTTACAAGGCTTGATTGCTCTTTCTGCTCGCATGAGACCCAAATACATGCAGTGCTGAGCAGTGTTTGGCTTTAAAAGTTGGGGAGAAGAGGGCTGGTACTGTTCTCCTCCTTCTCAACCACTTGGGTTAAAATAAGCAGCCCTTTCTCTCCACAGTAGTACCGAGTTTCTGGAAATCTGGGGTGTTTAACAGTAATTTAGGGGATAATAAAATAAAAATGTCTACAGCAGTAACTTGTTTAGTAAGAGGTCAAGCAAATCTGCATGCATGTGAGCATACAGTTGCCCATGGTTTTGGTATAAACCCTTCTCCACCATCACTCACTGGGGGGATGGATATACAAAATCTCCTAGTTTAAGCCACACTCTGAAAGCTCCACAGGAAACCAGCCGTGGCTTTCTCCCTCTCCAATTTCCTCTTCAGAGCCTGCGGGCACCTCTCTGCAGAGCACTGCACCCGTCTTCCTTGCTACCTACTAACAGACACACTGCACAGCTATTAAAACTCCCACAGGTGCTTGCTGTCCATCAGAAAGGAAATGATCCCATTTTAAGCCATCAGTATTTCCTCTGGTGATGGCAGTAAATGCCCAGCGAGTGCTCACAGAATTACTGTCAGCGGAAAGTGTGTCAGAGAGCAAGGGAGCTTAAATGATTGAAGGGAAGCTGGGGCACCATTTTCAGGTAGATGAAATGAGGCATATTGCAAGCCCAGCCTGCCCAGCTTTTACAGGCTGCAAGAGTGCTGAAAGGCACTGCTGTTTGTGCACCACAAGGCCAACCTGACCAGTTTTCACAGCAGATAGAAGTACATTTTGGCTGAAGCTGCTTTCAGCCAGGACTGGCTGCTCAGCCTGCCCAGTTCATGCAGCGTATGAAGGAGCTGGAAAAGAGCTTGTGCTTATCTGACAGTGCCTACACTAGCTTATTTCAGCAGCATCACCTTGCTGCCTGGGTACAAATGCTGAGCACAGAGCATGTGCCTCCTGCAACCCCCCACTGCCTCGGTGAGTACCCTCCCAAGAGGAAACAACTAGGAAGGCAGCAGGCCTGCGTGCCACCCTCACACTGCCCAACGTTTCACGAGTGACAGACTGTATTTTTCAGCCAGCCTCCATTTTAAAGATGTGATCTAGGGGACATCAGTCTCATTAACTTCCAAAGGTATCCATCAAGGAAGTGAGATGGTCAGGCATACACTCCAGGTCTAGTATTTTGGGAAGACATCCCTCAAGTGTGCCAATATTCCATGACACTGCTGTAATTACTGCCTATCAGCAGCTTGAGCGCAAACTTGTTTACAGAGCAGCCTTTAAACACTTAAATCTGAACTTATTTCCCTTCTCTCCAGATTAAACAGGCACTCACATTGAATTCAAACAGCTCCCACCAAGTGACAGAACTGGGACCTTAGGAAGCAGGTCCTTGCCGCAAGCCAGATATAGCCATTTCATCAGTCATTTCCAGTCTTGCCAGGTGAGTAACATGACACCCAGTCTCTAGCCACAGCAGCTGGCCTCAAGCCACCAAAGAAAAGGCATGAGTGTCCTACCAGAACAATCGGGTGCAACATCTGCATGCTTCCACCATCACCAATTCTCAGCTAAACTAGTCAGAAAAAAACAGGAAGGCACTGCTGAGGTAAAGATGCCTTCAGCCTAGTGTCACTCTGAACAGGAATGAACTAGTGGCTCTCTCTTTAAAATCAGGAACAAAGGAAAAGACACAACTGTTTCAGCCTCTGCTGAGGGGCTTGTCGTGCTTCCATGAGCTGGATTCTGGAAACAGCTGAGCCAACCTGAGGCTGGGCAGATAGCTCATTTACTAAATTCTAGGTGATAGTTGGTCTCTTCCATCTATACTTTTGCATTTCGTGTTTTGATCTTCATATAGCAACCACATAACAACTGTCCTGACTACCATGTGGAAAGCTTCACACTGAAGCCTTAAAAGATCCAGCTGTAACCTTGGGCAGCTTGGTCATGGATTCAGAAATCTCAGATTTGACTTCTGAAGTAGCTCAAAGCTTCCACTCAGTAAATACAAAGACAGAAGTTTTAACTTCTTTGCTAAGATTCCTGCTTCAACCACACATGTTGTCCTCACTCATTTTATGGTACATTTAAAACTAGCCAGGAAAAAAGAACTCTTTAAATGCAGTAGCACCTATGAAATGGAAGCTCCAGACAGATCTCTCCCACATGGTGACAGCCTCAAACACATACACTCTACAAGCAGCTGCAGACAGTCTGAGACTCTGTCTCCAGCCTACACTCCTTATTACCACCTTCCTAGGAAGGGTGTCATTCCCAAAGACACTGCAGAACAGAGGTATGAATGTTCTTCAGCACAGCAGTCTGTGAGCTCAGCTTCAACTGCAGCTTAACACAGCTTGCACAAAGCCAACAAACACTGCGCTGAAGGAGATAAATGCTCACAAATTCACTTCTGGAGACTCTTACTCCTACAGAAAAGTTGGCAGAAGAAAAAACCAAAGCCAGCCATATAACGATCCCTAGCTGCTGCATGATAAATTCATTTGTGTTCAAACACTATGGCACTAGAGGCATCTTTTACCAACTCTGCAGTTGCCCTCAGTGGTAGGCAACAATTTCAGTTCAGCTGTCATGAGGTCTAGAGTGTGTATTAAATAATTACTCCTCCGGTAGTTTCTTTTGGCTAGGAAACAAATGAGAAGAAATACAAATGATCCTAAAACAACAAGTACGTAGAAACCAGTTGTCTCTAGAAACAGCTGCCCAGAGCATATTCCTCCAACCTAAGAGGAAACAGAGTGCAGTAACTTCTAGCAGGAGACAAACGCCTTTCTAAACACCTAAAAGTCACATGCGCTAATGAACAGCCCAGGACAGTGCATCTGTGCCACTCTCATCACCCTTGCTTCCTCCTCAAACACACTGCTGGAGAAATGTATTGTACAGCAGAGGCCTACAGCTGCCAGTCTTGCCAATAGCTATGTTCTTCCATGTTGAGTGGCTTAGCACACTATGTGCTCGTGAGCAGCTCATCTGTAACTGGCTTGCTAGAACTAACAAGGAGCAACCAAATGTTTCCATACATCCTTTGGGTTCCCTAGGACACCTCCAAGGATTCTCACGGATGTGTCAGGAACGGAAAAATACATTCATATCCTAGGCAATCGCTGGGAAAGGGGAAACACACTCTACAGTAGCAGGCAATTCTGATGTATTCTGTGTTACAATAAATTTTCAGTCAGAGAGCTCAAAGGTCATGAATAGATTTTCATATGTTTACAGACAGCAGCAATTTTGAGCTGGGTAATTTTAAAACTGCATGTCAGTCTCCCAGCTTCCAGCTGTTATTTCAACATTAGATAATGAACACAATGCAAAGGTTACATAATCACTTGAACCAGCTTATGCTGGAGACTCAGTCATACAAATCATTATTAAATTCTAATTACACATATATTATTTTACAACTCTTATTAGAACAGCAGGGCAAATCCTCTTTTATAAAGAGATCAACAATTTAAAAAAATAAAGGAGGCCAGGAAGGTTATTCTTTTAGTGTGTCAGAAACTTGCTCCTCTTTCCCTGCATCACCTAAACCACTGCTGATTTGTCTCAGAAACAAAGCTGCACCTTGCTCACATCATCCCAGTCAGTGCACATACAGCCATCCGAGTATATTTTGTTTAAGTGCTTTACAGATCGCTAACATACAGACATTGATGCCTACTTAAAATAATAATCTTTCATCAGGGGAGGGGAAAAGCATTTAGTGGTTACCCAGTGCAGTCTGAACGTGCTCCTGGGGTTTTCTTTATACAGCTATTCTGAAACCAAGAAGACATTCTCCAAAACTTGGGAGAGATTTCTCCTAAGGAGAATGTTGTCAGCTAACCTACAGCTTTGCAAGACGCCAGGCTTCCACAGCATAGATTTTCAGTTTACTGTAATTTTTGATCAGAAGAAATCATTGTAAATATCCAACCTGACCCTTTTACCAAGCAGCCAAACAAGCAAAATCACCCAGCTGTGAAGCAGTCTTAGGGAAATTTTGGAAGTGCACTAGCAAATGACCCCACTACTCAAGAAGAAAATCTGCAAGTTGTATTTTCCTCTTGCCTCTCACTTTTTTTCTCTATTCCCAGGAAGCTACCCACTCTGGTTTATTCTGCCCAAATCCAGCTGTCAGTCACACAGCATGTAACCTCAATGGGAATTGAAGAATCTCATCCCCAAGATTCAGCTTTGAAGCAGGACAGACCAGCAACGTCCCTTTATGTGAGAGAGATCTCCTGTGGTGGCAGCAACGCTATCCTGGCAAAGTGATGTCTCTCTAATCCCCCACTGCATCCTTAACCAGCAGTGAATTTCACACTGGGAAATTCCATGCTTTGACATTAAATAATTCCAGCTGAGATTTTCAAAGGACAAGAGACAGGAGACCAATCCCATCACATTCCAATAGGAAGCCCTTAAAAGAAAATAAAACAAACCTTGAAAAAGGAAACCCATATTTCTTTCTCATTTCCATCCTAGTTTCCTCATGGGCAATGAAAGCAAGAAACAGAGGGCAAGAGCAGTGCTAATGGGAAGAGAGACTTCAATGAGACTGACAAATGACAACACCAATTCTTGGGTGTAGTTTGAAACAGAGGATAGAAGGAGGAACACATAATTCAGCATGTTCATTAATGTTTCTGAGAGAAAGGAGGATCTGTACTTTTGTCAGGTTAGTCTCACTTGACACTAAGGAAGAAGTAACCAAGCAAAAACACTCCACCAGGAGAGCAGACAATTAAAACTCAAGAGTCAACAAAACCAGCAAGCTGTAGAGAAGAGAACATGTACAGAATCAAAATGATGTGATCCACTTATCCAAGCATGTCAAATAAGGCCTCGGGCAGGCAGAGCTGACAGAACAATAACCCACTGCAGAGAAAGACCTCAGCAGAGCAGGTGCCATCAATCACTCCTCCTTGCTGTCTCACCGAACCCAGAGCTAGCACTGCAAGTTTTCATCGCCTTTGCTATTCTTTCCATTACATGGGAGGATTTGAGTTTTCCTCCATCCAAGCAGCGCTAAGCTGGGCCTCCTTGCCACTGCTTCCTAAACACATGGCAAATTATGAGTTTTTCTTGATACTTAGTTTTCAGATCCAGAAACCTCTTTGTGCATTTCACAGACCTGAAACCAAAGGCTGGCTGGCTTGTGGAACCTGTTTTCTTTCTGTCTGGAACAAGGATTTACCCGCCAGAGACTAGAGAAAGTGGTATTCATGCAAAGTTTTCCATTTGCTGCTAGCCCTCAATTTGGAAATGCAAAAGGGAATTCAAATGTGATACAGAGCAGCAACTTTCTTCATTGCTAAACCCACTCAAATTAGCGAAGAGCCTTTGTTCATCTCACGATCCACATCTCTGAGGGTCTAACTTTGCTTTCTTACTGTTTGCAGCACCTCATCAATGAAAAACATCACAGAGCAAGAAATGCAGGATATAGTACACAGTATTTATTTGTTCAAATGGGCATAACCCTTTGGCAAGAGCTAAAGAAATCGAGGCAATGCATGAAGGATTAAGATAGAACAGATGCAAGCAGAGACTCTGGAGAACAGCCTGCACTGAAGCAGGGTTTCTTGTGATTACTTCTGTCTTGCAGCTCTTAATAAGCCACATCACAGCTGACATCTCCACCAGCTATCTGCTTCCTTATGTAGATAACCAGAAACAGAAAAGCTGACATGGCAATTATGCTGTATGTACATAGGCTACCTAACAACTGTCACCGCTACAGTGGCGTGAGCGGTGAAGAACAAGCATACCCTGAATGTTCATCTAGGCCCTGACACCAACTCTCAGCACAACCATATGTTAGATACCCAGCTTAAAATTAGTTCTTAAAAGCACTTCTAAAACTGAGTAAGAGACACAGTGCATTTCTCTCAAAGGTGTTATGATACAAAGAACTTTCAAGATGAAAAAGAGCTGTAAAAACATTTCACAGCTCCTGTTCTTGACTAAGCTCTAATTCCCATCACAGAGCTAACCCCAGAGACTCCCAGTGTCCTCCTATTCCCATAGCACTCCAGCAGTGGGATCCTGTGCACCAGTGGGAAGCCCTGGCCGGGCAGAGCAGGGAGATGCTCGGGCCAGGCAGGGCAGGCATTCTGTCTGCCACTTCCCTCTCCTCCATCTCAGGAGGCTGTTGCTAAGCGACCAAGTGCCGCCGAGCTCTACAAAACCCTCCGGCTCTGCCCGCAGAGCACCTAACAGGCCACTGCCGCTCTCATGTAGCCCTTGATAATCTTGCTTTTGTGTGTAGCTCTTGTCACGGAATTCAGGGAGCTCTATGATCGTAAAATCTGCAGAAAAAAAGACAAAACAAAGAATACATTTCCAAAAGCAGATGAAAGGGCAGAAGGGGAAATTTCACACATCAAACCCGAAGTGCTCGCTACAGCAGAAAGAGGTTTAAAACACAGGAGTTTCCAAGGACTTGTTTCCAGTGACAGATGTGCATTTCCAAAGGGTCCTATCGTGACTGAGCCGAGTTGCATGCATCAGTCCTTGGGTTCCGGCAGGATCTATAGAAGCAGCTCACCACGAGACTATCACCTTTTTTGCAACAATGCCAGAAGCAGATGTCTTCTCAAACCTTATAGACGTAGACTGGCACTGTAAAAGGTTCTAAACCCCATAAAGACAAGCTTCACCATCCACCTATCCCACAGAAGGTGGCAACATGGGGAATGCAGGGTCATGTGTGTTTAATAGCAGTTCATCCCCCATGTCCCTTTCCATGCATTACTCTGCTAGTGACACCAGTGAAGTTTGTGGCTTTCCCATCCCATCGGGGAAGGACTTCCTCTAGATTAAAAGGGGGCAAGGGAAAAAGAAAAGAGTGAAAATGAAAGAATTAAAAAAGGCATGCTGAGGTGGTGAGGTAAAGTTGTTTCATAATTTGTAACTAAGGCTACCAATTGGCTTTTATCAGGCCTTTCTCATTAGCAATTCTTACAGTACCACACAAAGGCAATCAGCATTTTGACCTCTGTTTTACAGAATGACAAATGAACAAATAGGAAGCAGCTTGCCCCTAATCAACTATCAGTCTCTGGCAAATGTAAGAAAAGACTACATCTCACAGCTCCTAGATTGTACTGTGCTTCAGGAAAGGCAACAGTCAGACAAAATCTCCTTCTGACACTAGAAAGGATTTCATGTTGGTGGCAGAGAGCAGATTTTTCTAGGACACACAGTAATGCAAACACAGATATTAGCTACAGAGAAAGGCAATAGGTGGGATTAGCTTTGACCTTAAATCCTTTGGAGTGTCTTAGATAAAAGCAGCTTGAGAACAGTGAGGACAGCATGATCAATATATAAAGTCAAGCTGTTTGTTACCAGAAGAGTAGAACTGGCAGCTCTTCTTGGCTTCTGAAGTATGACATATAACCTGGCCTTTCTAATGCGCTGCTTTGGATGGCACCCAAATCCAGCACCATCTGGCGAGCATGGGCACATGGATGCAAAGAGGACAGAGAGGCTCCTGGCTGACAGACAAAGTGCCAGATCAGTGCAGCAACATGGACTTGAAATCTCTTCAGAGTATGCAAAGCCAGCTCAGCACGCTGGAAACACCAGACCAGTTAAGTGACTTCAGGGATGACAATGTCTTGTACACACAAGATGGGGGTAAATATTTGTTCTGTTTGTAGAAACCACTGCCAATGGTACAAGAAGAATGCAAAATGCTTTTCCCGACTTAAGGCAGAGGGTATCACATTTTCTCCTCTGTCCCAAAACTAATCCCTAAACTCAAAAGCCACTTCTGTTTTCACATTCACTTTTGCATGACACTCTCCTGGCATTGCACAGCAGTTAAAACCAACATGGTTAGAACTTCTATAAAGCTTGGCCTCTCAACCACAGCACAGGTCACCCCTTCCTTCTCTCCAGCTACCAGCACACAACACAGGTTCTTTCAGATTCAGTTTCTAGCATTAAGGGATGACTTGGCAGTAAGAAAATGAGATACTCAGGTTAACACACACATAGCAATCTGTCCCAGAGAACGAGTGGGATGTCTCATATCATAACTAACATCCAACTCTGCATTCAGCTACATGGTTTTATGCAGCTATTAACTCCACTGAGATAAGCACAGTCACAGTGGTGGAGAATAGAGAGCAATCATTAACTCAGTTTATGCCAACTCAAAAAACACAGGAATTACTGTGGGATCTGACAAAACAGCTATTACAGTTAAAGAAAACACAGCCTCATCTACCCACTTTGTCTGCTTCCTGAAGGTTAGTGGCCCAAAAATCAAGAGACAGGAGAGAACACAGGCAAGCCCACTAGGGGTTCAATGAGAGGGTCCACTCAAATGAGCTCTGATACACCAAAAATCCACCTGTGTCAAGGACTTGGAAATTGTAGTTGTCATTTAGGAGGAAACTATCCTGGACAACATGATCAAAGGTTCCCAAATTATGCTAGTTTGAAGACATGAAGTCTGAAATCTAAAGAATTCCGTAACTAAAAAATGAGTTCAAAAAGGCTTTTTAACTATCCCTGCCCCGAGTCCTCCCTCTGATTTGGGCCTCCTGGATATCTCTTTCTCCCCCCACACATAGTGACTGCTTATTTCCTTGGAGCACATTAAGTATTGCTCCTGAAGGCAAGAGGAAGTGGAAAGCATTGTCACAAACATATATTTTAGAGGCAACTGCTATTCCCTGGATATCCAGACTTTCAAAGACCAGAACACATCTTTTAACAAACACGACCATGCCAATAAGGAGTGACACAGTGTGATGGTCCAAAGCAAGGTAGTCACTTTCAAATACCAAATCCCACCAGACTCCCACACAGCATTCTCAATTCGTTCATTTAAAGACTGAAGGCATCTAGGAGGTGGGTTTGTGTTTTCCCCTTTGTTGCTATACTTGACAAGCATCACACACTCCTGACTATTCCTATCTGGCATTACAGTATGAAACTCTGCAGATAAGCCTGCGTGGGTTTAAGTCCTCAAGATTTCAACCAAACGCAGCATAAAGTCACTTCTTCTGCACAAAAATGGCATTTAGTGAAGTTTGAAGTGAAGGAGAAACTTTAAATCAGAACAGTCTTTAGGGACTCTGAAGATAAATCTACCATTTTTCTATCTCATCCTTCTTTAGCATGAACTATCCTCCACTAGCCCAAAGGATCAAGTGCTTCTGCTTTCTGCAATCATGCCACAGAGGAAATCTTTTGTTCTTGATTTAAACTCCCTCATGAACTCATTGTGAAAGTTTTATGTCTGCATTAAATACTAGATGGTCAGTAGCTACCAATCTCAATTGCATCTATTACAAACAAAGAAGAATTAAGCTTGTGGTTTTTTTCTTAGTACTCCAACATTCAGGTACAAAAACTCAGCTGCTCTGAGCACAGTGCTAAGCCTGCACCACACCACTGTCTCCATGCAAAGGTTTCATCTGGGCAGTTTCCACCAGCTTTGCCCTAACCTTGCACTTGCTACTTCCTCTTATCTAATCTTACTTTATGGTACTTCATAGTATCACAGGTCTGGCATTTAAAGCATTTGAAAGAAAAACAGACTGCAGAAGCATCCTGGGAGATGAGAATTATGGCGCTGATTGTCTTTGCTGGCCAGGGAGGTGGTGTTGGTGCAAGAGCCAGCACCCTGCAGCAGCACAGAGGATCTCCATCCCTGCTACCCACCCCAGCTGTGCCTTGCAAGGGATGACCTTGGGAAAGCTCTTCTCCTTTCTTCTTGACCAAAGGGGCAGGATACAGTCACCCAGAAGAGTAACTCAAAATGGCTTTTCCAGTCCTTAGCACAGCACCAGCACAACTATTAGAGAAGCAGCATGGCAAACTGGACTGTTGTGTTCACTCAGTTCACCAGGCAGCCACAGAGACAGACGCCATGCAGCACACAGCAGAACCTGAGAAGCTGAGGATGAGATGTCTGTGACTGCCTCAGTCAGCAAAGTCAACGACAAGTTTTTAAACGATACCCTGAGCTCAAGCTGGAACATACTGTGTGGTGAAGGAATGAAGAGACAGAAAACACAAAGGGGATCTATAAAAGAGAGAGAAAGCCCCTTATTCCCTTAGCACACTGGAAGAGATAATTAGGCAACAGAAATTAGCAGTTTAGGAGGCCGTAAGAGATCCGTGAGGGGGAGAAAAAACCTGCCCAAAAAACCCACCAGTAAATTCTACTAAGTTCTACTGAGATTTTGCACTTGGTAGAGAAACATCAGGCTACTGATATAAAACTGCATGGAAGTACCTCAAGGACAAAAAGGCAGCTAAGGAAGATGTGGAGCCTCTCACAAGGAGAATGGAAGCCTGGTCACAACTGCTAGTGAGAAGGCTGAGGTGCTCAATCACTACTTCACCTCAGTGTTGTCCTGGAGTCCTGTGTACCCCGAAATTCCTCTCCCTCTGTGGTTTGAATGGGAGAGGAAAAGGCGCGAACAGAGCTGTTCCCCTGCCCTGCAGGCGTGAAGGGGGGAGCAAGGGGGGGCCCTTCCGGCACGAGGGGTGCCCCGTGCCGGGCCCGCGCTGCAATCGGCTGGGGATTGGCTGTGCTCCTCGCGCCCAGGCAGTGCTAACTCAGCTCTGTGTCTAGGAAGGGGATAAATACTGGGGGGGCTTCCCGCCTTGGAGTTCGTTCCTGCCTTGGAGTTCTCCCCCACCTGGATAGCTTCTGCAGAAGGAGCCCCTGGCGCTCCGAAAGACAAGCTCCGAAGGACCGCGTCCACCTTAATCACCCTTTATGGTTCTTAACGACCCTCGGAGGCTTCTGAAAGACCCCAAGGGACAAGCATGGTTCAGCCAGCCTGACTCATCTGCGAGTAACTTCGGCTCAGCCTTACATTGATAGTGGGGACGCTATATATTGAATAGCTTAAGTGATACTGTGACCTGCAAGGTCCCTTTCAATCTAAACCATTTCTTTTTGCTTCTGAAGAACCACTAACTCTTAAGGGCTGTCCTGTTCTTTGACATACCTCCTCAGCTGCTTTCCCTATCGACTGGATTGCAAACATTTTGAAGGTTTGGAAAGCAGAGTATTTAACATTTTATGGAAACATCTGCCAACAGAGCTGCTAAACACTCTTGTAAGGGAGGCAGAGATGTTTATTTAGACATGCTGCTGACGTTTCCTGTTGCATTTTGATCCTAAGGCATATGTAGTCCTTCCAAACAATTTAGCATGTACTGTGGAAGTAAAGCTCAGAAAGAAGTGCAGCTGAAAGTAATTGAGATTGAAATTTCAGGACCATCACAAGAAAACCACTACCAAAGCTCCTCCCAAGGCTCCAGGCAGAACAAGCACCTAGCAAAAAGGGAGGTACAAACATCATGTGTGCCAATATCTGAAAGGCACAAAGTCTGGGGCTTGGTGGAGACTGTTTCGTGATTGGCTTGAGTGCTGCTCATCATGCTGGCAGGCGCCAAAGCACTGTGATGTGCAGTGGCCTCCTTCCAAGTTGGTCACTCCATACACAGCCAGGGCACACCACCACAAATGCCTGTGCAATAGAAGCCACCAAATCCACAGAGAAAACTGATATCTGTGACACCGTAGGGCCAATGCGGAGTACTGGACTGGGTGCTACTGCACAAGCAAGCTACTCATCACCACGCCAAGCTAGCTGGTTTATCCCTTCAGCTGTGAGAGTCTCAGCACTGAGTGATGCACAGGTGTGTCCTTAATGCTCTGGATCTGTGATCTCTGCTAGATTTAATTACAGTGGCTGAACAAGCCATCATCTGACTCCTCCCTGCCCTTCTGCTGGAATTTACCACTCTGCAAGCACAGCTGATAGAAGAGAGTTTATCCAGCCCACAACCCCTGCAGTTCATAACCTGATGGATTACTGTAAACTATAAATTGATCACAGTTAAATCATCTTCAGCTGCTGCAGCAAAATCCCACAAGGATAATGAATCTGCATTCCTAGTCTCTCTGCCTTTGTTTCTTATCTGCTAAGAGTAACCCTTCATTACAAAGCTAAAACCATTATGTTGGGCTACAGTTTTCAGGCAGGCTATGTAAGTACTGAAAAGAGTGATTTATCCAACATCCAGTGAAAAAAACCCACCACAGCATCAACCAGCACTGCAGCAATCTGAAGGAAAAGGGAGAGTTCCAAACTCTATGCTTTTGACATCTGATCCCTAAAAGCAAAGGATAATACTTTCAACAACAGATTATGAATCTGTGTACACAGAATGGATTAAGGCAGCTTGTTGGTTACAGAGATGAAGGATATAAAAACAAAAATTAAAGGGAGAACTGTGAATTAAAGCTAACCACATAAAAATTAAAGGCTTTATTAAAGGCTGTAGACTTCAAACAAGCAAGCAAAGTACTTGTGTGCAGCAGAGGAAGGGGAAATTTACTCCAGCTGAAGCTGCTTGACAGTGTAGATTTCATTCTCCCCCTAAAGATTACTCTTGCAGAGGCAGCTGATTTACCTTGTGTTTCAGTCTAGGAAACAGTGGGCAAATGAGTTCATTGTGTTAATATCCCTGTAACCTCCTCACAGGGAAAAATGGATCTTTGCCTGCAAAGCTTGATCCTGAACAGTAACACATCTGACACAGACTGTCTTTTTTTTTTTTCCCCTCTTGATACATGTTTGAAGTTATTTGTGTAAATAATCATGTTGGTTATTCCCATCTGGCTTCCACTGGGAAGCATTTTAACTGTGAAGAAAATAAAGACAAAAACTGGTACATAGGAGAAAAAAAAAAAGGCGGGGGGGGTCATTTCCTGTCACTACTTTCAACAAGAACCACTCCAGAAACTTACTTTCACTTGAGCCTGCTTTAATAATGCTTGACAATCTGCACATATTTGGGTAGGCCAAACTACTCCCATTAAAAAAGAAACTATAGAATCATAGAATGGTTTAGGTTGGAAGGGACCTCAAGGATCATCCAGCTCCAACCCCCTGCCATAGGCAGGGACACCTCCCACTAGAGCAGGTTGCTCAAGGCCTCATCCAGCCTGGCCTTGAACACCTCCAAGGAGGGAGCAGCCACAACCTCCCTGGGCAACCTGTGCTAGTGTCTCACCACCCTCACTAAAGAACTTCCTCCTAACATCCAGTTTAAATCTCCCCTCTGCCAGTTTAAACCCATTCCCCCTCATCCTATCATTACAAGACCTTGTCAATAGTACCTCCTTAGCCTTCCTGTAGGCCCCCTTAAGATACTGGAAGGCCACTATAAGGTCTCCTCAATCCTTCTCTTCTCCAGGCTGAAGAGCCCCAACTCTCTCAGCCTGTCCTCATGGCAGAGCTGCTGCAGCCCTCTGAGCATCTTCATGGCTCTCCTCTGGACTCACTTCAACAGTTCCATGTCCCTCTTGTGTTGGGGGCTCCAGAACTGTACACAGTACTCCAGGTGGAGTCTGACAAGAGCACAGTAAAGGGGCAGAATCACTTCTCTTGCCCTGCTGGCCACACTGCTCTTGGTGCAGCCCAGATACTGTTACATCTACATGCTTATAATTACTCTGAAAGAAGTACTTTTTTTAAAATTCTTTTGGATCCAGAGGTTTTAAATTCCTGATAAAGGTCAAATCATCTTGATCAGAAGAGACGCTGAAGCATCACCAGAAGTTTGACTGAAAAAGGTCACCAAATCCAAATGCTCTCATATTCTTTAAATAAACTCACAGGCCTTTGCTCTAGTGTTAAGGATATTTAAGGACACTGCAGCAAAATGTATATACTTATTTCCAGGCACTCTCATCAGTGAGAGAAATCTAAATAAGAAGCTCCCAACACTGCAACTTCTTGCAAGTTCCTTCTATCAAAATGAGCAAAACATCCCTGATGCTCTGAATGGGGCACAGGGACTTCTGATTGAAGTGAAGGGGAAAATGTTTGTTTCAAGGGTGTGGGAGAGAGGTCATATGGATGGAAGAATAATACACAAAACTTCAGATCTGAAACCCTTTAAAACAGATTAAACGGATAAGCTAATAAATTAGCACAAACTCAGAGATTCTTAGTGATAATCCTACAGCAAAGAAAAAGGCAAAGCACAATCTAGGTAGGTCACTTCCTAGAGATCACCAACACACATCTGAAGTGAACCTCTGGTTAACACAGACTTGCAAAACCTAAAGGCAGCATGCAAAATTGATTAGTTCGTAAGTCAGTCACATTATCAGGTTAAACATTAAACATGGCCAATCAGCTGAACAGCTTCAGACCAGTCTGATCTCAGTGCAGAGCACAGTCAACCAGTTGGAAAACTGCAGCTTGAACTTGCCAACCAGCAACCTCCTAAATCTACTTTTCTTCTTCATTCCCTGGCACTGAGTCAATACTACAAGGTTAATTTAGCAACTGACAAAAACTCAGGGAAATCCCCAAAATAGCTCTATCCTGCGGCCAGGAAGGTGAGGAGTAGTTGTACCACAGCATTTCCAACAAATTGCTCAGTCAATCCAATAGCCTTCCTTGCTTGCCACTCAGAGTAGATCATGTGGGTTCTTTCCCTAATACTGAGACACAGAATTTGAGGTTTCCTGCAGTGTCCACACACACAAAGTTATTCTCAGCCTTCAGCTAAAAATGGGTAAGTTATTAGAAGGGAAGTGCTGTGATAAAGAGAATATAGATATTGGAAAGGCAATAGCAAATGACATACATCATTTTTCAAACAGCTCAGCTAAGAAAGATCCCTTTCCTTTGAGCATAGCAGAGGAATTTTCATCCACACTAAAGAAAACAGATCTGGGCTCTCCAGCAAGTTTGCCCACAAAGAAACTCAGCTGTTGAGCAGCCAGAAATAAAGATTCTTTGCAGGTTCTCAGTGGTGGTCCCTGAACCCAGACTGAGAGCCCTCCACATCACATTTGCAATGTAAGGCAATAGCAACCCTAACGACTTAAGGTCTCAAACATTTATTGTCTCAGAAACTCCTTCTGGCATAAATTGGTTTAGGCATGATTCAAATACCTTCCACTGGAATCACTCCCAAGAATTTAGGACCAAAAAGTCTTAAGCAGGCTCTCAGATACTGCCTCGTTTTAAAGAGTGAGCTTAAGTGCAAGCTATCTGCCAACTACATTTTTAGGAGTTAGGTGCACTGGGCTTCTGATGGTGCTTATTGCTGCTGGGGCAGTCCCTTCACCTTCAGGACACACAAGTTGGTGCCTGGCTCAGACTGCCATAGAATGAGAAGCATCCCTTTGTCTATAACAGAGGCTGTCTCGTGTGGCAAAGCTCATGAGCTGAAGAACAGAAACACAACACCACACATATAAAGCAGGATGGTACAGACACCACTACAGACTTGTGATGAATGAGAGACTGCTTGTTTAAAAACATACCTTCTACCAACAGTTTGTGCCTTCATTTTTTTTTTAAGAGAAATATTAATTTCTGCCCAATTTAGTGCTTAGAAAGATGAGTTGTGCAAACCTGGTCAAGGCTTCATCCAGACAGCCACATTTCCACATTAAGCTTTATTGTAACACATTCTCTAACTCAGCCTTTGCTCAAGGAAGGTTTCTGACTGCCAGACAAGCCACACATTTGTAATGTGAACAAAAATCCACCAAGAATTAATCTAAAAACCAAACTAATTTCCTCTTCAGGCTTGGGCCAAGACGTGAATCAAGGTCTCTGGAGGCAAAAAGACTACAACATTATAAATCATTACTGGCTGCCTATTTGCCTGCCTTGCATATTTTTACACTTATTTGAAATCCACATATGTGTAACATTAAATAAATCAGTGGGGTATTTCAGACTGTAATTCAAGAGACAATAGCAAATGGTTGCATGGAAGGTCTGTGAATCGAAGCTTTTGTACTGTTTGCATTCATCAGTGAATTTGTTATAAAACAGAAAAACTGAAATTAATTCATAGCCACTCAATCGCAGCAGCCCTGATTCACCTCTCAGGCACAAAACACCAAGGCATGCCATGATTCCATATTGACAGGACTTAAAACACCCTGAAATCCCCTGATAAAAGTTAACACCTTTTTATTTCAGTGAAATTATTAATTCAGTTGCTAAGAAAAATAGTCACAAGTATAGTTTCAGATCTACACACATGATGTTTATGGGAGTGAGGACACTTACCACTACCAGCAAGTCTTTTTTGCTCTGCAGGCTGGACACTAACCAGCATATACTGTAAGTCATAAATTCTAGCAATTTAATCATTTCATAAAGGTGACAGAGCACTGGAACAGGCTGCCCAGGGAGGCTGTAGAGTCTCCCTCTCTGAGATATTCAAAACCTGCCTGGATGCCTTTCTACGTGGTCTGCTCTAGATGATCCTGCTCTGCAGAGGGGTTGGACTGGATGAGTTTTCAAGGTCCCTTCCAGACCCTAACGTTCTGTGGTTCTGCAGTATACCCTTCTTTGGGACTTCTGATGGGAAAACTGAGTCAGGCATGATCAGACTACACAAGAAATCAGCAGCCAAGTCAAACCCAGAATGACAGTTTCCAGTGATCCCACCTTTAAGCCTCAAGAGCCACTGCCTTAGGACAGAAGATCAGCAGCAGCAACAAAATAAAGCTCAGCAACTGTTCTGCCTGGACAAAGCCACTTGAGTAAGGAAAACATTTAAAATACTGCTGAGATGATCCAATCAAAGGCCTCAGCCATGGAATCGATACTGCCTGGGGAAGATGGCACAAAGAGGTGTGCTTTTTGAGTAGAGGCGGGAAAGGAAAAAAAACAAATATTGGTGAAGGCTAAAGTTCTCTCTGCCATCTCTGTTTGCCAAGCTGTCAGCACTGAGGCTGCTGCTGTCACTTACCCCCTCACTCACTCTCTGCCATCAGACCCTGATAGCAGGCCTGTCAGAGGCATGGCGAGGCGGGAGTCAGAGATGACAAATCGCAGGGAATACGTGTCAACACAATCAACTGGCCTGAAGACAGACAGCTGGTGTGCAAATTCCACCACAGACAGTATCGCTGCTGAAATCAGTCCAAGGCATTTTTAGCAATCGTGAGCTCTCAACAACAGCCCTGATTGCTAAAAATAGCCTGCTGAAGACTTGCTCCAGCATTAATAACAGTGCTGGCTACATCTGAGTCATGACCCACTTGGTGACATATAAGCAAAACAAGCACAAGCCTCATAAAGAAGTAAGAGATTAGAGTGCTTAGAGCCCTAGCAATTTTAATGTACCTTATATTGGAACGTTTTCTCAACAACACTCATGTCAGCTGCTAATATATTCCCCTGAAATGCTGGGTAAGAAGGCAGGCAGGATCCTCTACAGCAAGGCAGAAAGTGAAGGCTCAGATAATTGTTCAGCACAAACATACATCAGTGGAATTCAACACAAATCCTCCTCACTCCAAACAAAGAGCTCCAATGCATCAGAGATGGTAAGAGTCCTCACCTCTCTCATTCCAAAAGTTCCTACTGAGCATCCATCAGCTTGCAAGATATGACTGCAATACTGTGAAAAAAATGGCTAAGCTGCTTCCCCAGTAATTTTGAACCTCAAGAAGTAGCAGCATGCCAGGGAAGAAGAGATCCCCTTCCTTTTGTTGTGCAGCTAACCACAAAACCACACTGTTCCCAGAGAGAGCTGTAGCAGCACCTGCAAGTTGTAACTGTTCAAAACTTCTGAGAACAGTATTGAAAAATGTCAAGTCTTAAAATTTACACATCCTGGCAGCAGCATTGACTCTTCAAATGTAACCAAGGGTAGGATTCATCTCCAGCCTGTTTGAACAGGAAAGGTTAGTGCCTCAGAACTCCCCATTGCAGGTACAAGATCACAACACAGGCCACCGGACTTGTCTGAATTAATCCCAGACTGAAAGAGACCCTCTCTTAAAAAGGTTCTGTTCAGAGATATCCAGAAGTAAAGGAGTCATCACAGTCCATGATAAACTGCCACAGTCGTTAATTATTCATCTTGGTAAAATTTTGTAGCTTATCTCTAGTCTAAATGTATCAATGTTAGAGCCTTCCAGCCACTGGATCTCATTACGGTTTTGACTGCCAGACGGAAGAGCTCTCTATTATCACATTTCTCTTCCCTGAGAAGGCTGTTATAAGTTGTAATCATCTCACCCCTTACCCTCCCACCATCCACAGCTCCTGGAGCTCTTCCCTGCCAGACAGATTTTCTGATTCTTTAACAGTTCTCACAGCAATTCCCTGAAGTCTCTAATTTTTACACATCCTTCTTGAACTGCAAGTGCCAGAATGGGACACAGTATTTGGGTTACTTGTGCCAGTGCCAAGTACTGGCTAGAGAACCACCTTAGATCTACACAGCTCAGTAGTTCCCTGTCCATACAATTTTGGGCACAGCCAGGCTGTGAACACTGATGTTCAGATGGTTCTCTCTCGACACCCTAGCCTGTTTCAGGACAGCCCTTTCTCAGGAGAGAGCTATTCCCTCCTCCATCTCCTCATTTTGCCTCTACAGTACAGCATTTTATTGCATCAGAACATACTGTTCACAAAGCAATCCCAGTCACTCAGGTCCTGTTCCTTATCTTGCACTCCACCTAATCTGCATGTTATCTGAAGACTTTATGAGTAATGGTTTTATTTTTTTCCCCTAGGTCACTGATTAGAAGAAGTTAAATAGTGCTATCCTAAGGACCCACTACAAATATACCTTTTGCAAGGTGGTGGGTTATCTGCCCTGTTTTAAAACCTCCCAGTTAGACAGTTTTGCAATCAGTTCTTAGTTCTCGTGCTTCTTCTATTTAATATCAGCATTAAAACAAAACAGACCTCTGACAAAAACCACTCAACAACAAAATACAGTGAATCAGGTATCTGTGGCTTTCCACAATCTCAGAAAAACACATTCACCAACTAGCATGGAGATAGCTTAAAGCTTATTTCAGGTGTCCAAGAGTCACATCTTGCTACCTGCATTGCCACTGTCCCATTAGAGAGCAAAGCTGCAGATCTGGTGGTTGCTGCTGGAGCTGGTGACCTATCTGCCACAGTAGCATGCCTAGGGGAGCATCAGCAGCACATCCAGCAGAGGAAAGGAAATCCACTCCCAGAAGAAACTCCTCAGGGTTATGTAGGGTGGCTTTCTCTAGATTAGGCAAACCTAGGCTGTGCCCTCAAAGCACAGAGCAGCTGGTTCTCTTAACTCTTCTCAGTGGGGTCCCCTAATCCTAGTGTGATAGAATTAGCTTATCTGCAAGGCAGGGAGATTTCAGTGGGAGGAGAACAACGACGCTCTCCAAATGGGTAAGACAGCAATGTTCCAAGACCGTGCAAGACATGCCCCATTGCTTAAACAGCGAGCAGCCCCAGCATGCGCTCAGCCAGCTCCACCATGTAGCTACAAGCCTCACCCAACCCACTGCATGCAGCTGCACAGGATAACTATGCTTTGCAGCTCTACTTGCAGGAAATAAGGTGTTTGAATGGAATGTTTGTTGATCTGTAATATTACAAGTTATTTCTGGGGTTATTCCATCATTTCCTCTATACTCTAGAAACCCACACACTGTAAGTGAAGACTGACTGTTGTGGCAGAGAAGGGGCAGGAGGTCATCCCAACAAGGTGGTGAGGCGCAGTGATGAAATGCATCCCTCTTCCTACATCTCCACAAAACAATGGATCAGGAAATCAGCCACCTGCCATCAACTAGACCTCACCCTCCCCATTTCATGCTTAAATTACACATTTTTACATTACAATATCATAATTCTCAACTGTCTCTGCTGATTCATTGCCTCTTAAAAAAGCTACAGCCACCACCAACATCATGTTTCCACAAGCCTTGCTGGAGAGAAGTCCCCGATGAACCAACATGAGAAGAGGGATGCAAGGAAAGTGCTGAAGAAACAGCACAATACCTAAACATGCAGAGTTGAATCCTCTGTGTCTCTAAGTCAGAATTCATCCTGGTAGCAACAGTGCCTGCCACCACATTGCTCTTCCTCTCAGCATCGCTGTCACACCTCCAGAATGAAAGCTTCTACCATTTGTCTCTTGGATTGCTGCTAGTTCTCAATCAAAGCAAATTTTATTCTTTAAGAAGTGCTCCTGACTGCATAAAATTACATGCAGCTTAACCATAAAAATCACTCCCATCTTGAGCCTCTCCAAACCTAGGGTTTGGAAACCATGTCCTTTAAATGCTACTCAGGTGCCCAAACAGCCAGTGCAAGGAAAGAAGTCAAGTGTATTTCTGCTGCCTCTGTGCACTATAAAGAAGGAGGCCTCCTTTCCACACTAGTGAGGTGTTTTTAAAGGGATTTCTGGTCTGCTATGAAGTCTCACTTGTACACAAAGACACCTTTCAGACGACTGAGGGGTGAGGCACATCCTTCTTTGTCTCAGTGGGGTTTGTCTGTTCTTATAATAAGGGAGGACCCAAACTGGATGTTTATGGTTAACAACCCAATTCTTCAACAGGTTTATACCACAACACAAAACTCTATTTTACAAAGAATCCATATGGAGAAATGTGCCTTTGAAATATTATAGCATGCAGGTAACATAAATGGATCAGTGAGACCAATGAAAACAAAAGCAACTGCACCTACAGTGAGGTTGTGCCCAATTTGTCTGAGTCAGTGCTGAGATTCTGTACTACGGCTGGAGATAAAAGGCATACAATTAAATCCAAGCAGAAAGAAGACCTAAGATTAGCTGCAGGTGTCTCTAATTCCCTCACATCTACAGAAATCAAATCCCTACTTAGATTCCCCTTCCCACTTCCCAAAGCTTTACAAAGATAGCCCTGGATAAACTTTGCAGGGGCACTACTCTGGAAATTCTCATGAGAACAGCAGGATAAAGTTATAATGACAAATTCATGCAGGGGTGCAGGAAATCAATATAAAACAGCAGTTTCATGGGCAACACGGCATATTATGCAGCAGCAGAAGCCTGAACAGCTCCTTATCTCCAACGCTGAGCACATCCTGAGGGGGAAGGAGGGTGTTCCTTTGCTTTGTACTTGGCAGGAATAGTCTGGAATAAGCCAGTGCAGAGAGTGGGGAGCTTTACTGCAACATCCATCCAGGAGAAGCTGACAGCTCTCTCATGTCAGTCCCACACAACTCTGCAAGGAGTTCGTCTGCTCACTGGAGAGTTTTCTCCAGCATTCCTGTCGGAACACCAAGAAAAGTACTTGGCAAATTTGGCTGTGTCATTTTTCAGTGGCTTGTGTGTCACTGGAACTGACAAGCCTCTTATCCTAAAGGGGAACAGCCAGGAGGACTTCTCAAAGCAAGTCTGTGAAACAGGCCAGGCAAAGCTCTTCATTTTCCTTTTGGCTCCAATAACAACTCTGAAAATGCTACAACTGCACATTTGCCCCATGCAAAGCTTTGTTTAAACACTCCTGCAATGATGATTTGACTCATCTCTGCAAAATGAGGTTTTTCATATATTCATAAGAAGATTTATTACAAAATTATATAAATTAGCTTTCTTGATGCTTGCCAACATTTTTAGCCATGTCAATGGAAAGCCTTTAACTTGTCTAACAAAAGTTGGCAGGTTAAATCCAACCTAGACACTTGAGACTGTGCAAATGACTGCTGCCAGTCAAGAAGCCAAAGCACTGAATCACTGGAAGCAGTCAAACTCTCATAATCACTGAATACTTCAAGGCAAACAATAAATGCATCTTGCTTCCCTGCAGCCTGTATTCAAGTATGTCCCTGAAACTTCGCTGAAATTTGGACTGGTCTCACCACCTCATTCCCAAGAATTTTCCTGTCACCTCCACCACCAAGAGATTTCCTTCTCCCCACAATGCCTTTTTCTTGGTTTGCTTCAAATTTAAAAAGAAAAAAAAAAAAAAGAAAAAAAAAAAAAGAAGAATTTCCAGGTCAAAAAGCCCTCTCACAGAATTTCTTAGATTGGAAAAGACCTTCAAGATCATCGAGACCAATCATTAGTTTCACACTGACAAATCCCTGACTAAACCAAATCCCTCAGCACAACATTTAACCACTAGGAATCACTACGGTTGAAAAGGACCACCAAGATCATCCAGTCCAACCTTCATCCCAGCATCCTTCATCACCAGACCATAGCCTCAAGCACCACAGCCACTCTCCTTTTAAACACCTCCAGACTCCACTCCTGGGCAGTCTGTTCCAGCATCTGACCATCCACTCAGTAAAGAGCTTCCTCCAAACATCCAACCTAAACCTCCCCTGACACAACTTGAGGCCATTTCCTCTTGTCCTGTCATTAGTAATTCTGGAGAAGAGACCAGCTCTAGCCTCACTACAACCTCCTTTTAGGCAGTTGTAGAGTAACTAATGCAATCTACACAATAAATTGGAAAGACACTGTGCAGGGAGGGTAACATGTTATATACAAACCACAGGGGAAAACCACAGGTAGAACACTTAACTCTGAAAAGAAGCAAGTGAAGATCAGAAGCTGATCAATCAAGAAATACAAGCTTTTCAAACTGCAGAATTGAAATGGTCATAACTATCTAGCTAATGAGGGCTTTCATGGAATCTGTGCCTATAATTCCTTCAAACTGCTCAGGAAAAAAAACTCTGAATGCCAATAGTGCCCAAACCTTCCAGAATTTTGTATTTGCTCTGCTTATCCAAACCCCAGGCATTCTTACAACCATCCATTCCCTCTGCTCATAAATATTTATCTAGTTGGAGCCAAGTGCTTAAATGAACCTTCCATCCCGCTTATGGCTGTTCTCCCTTTAATCCTTAATCCCTTTGCACTATCTTTCTCATTTCTAACCTGCAGAGGACTCTGACTGTTTACATTTAATTCTTCTTATGCATGCCCTGGAGCACAAATGGCTTGTCAGGTTACAGATAAAACAAACATATACTGCCACCAGTAGAGTAACCAGCCCTCTGGATAGCAGAACACCTGCAGTCAAGACAGGCTGGCTGACGGAAGAAGAAACCAGCACCTTCCCACTCAGCAAACACAGAGACTTTTTCAGGACAAACAGGACCCTCACAGGCTGGATGGGTGGGCAGAGGCCAATGGGATGAGACTGAACAAGGCCAAGTGCAGAGTTCTGCACTTTGGCCACAACAACCCCAAGCAGGCTGGGGACAGAGTGACTGGAGAGCAGCCAGGCAGAAAGGGATCTGGGGGTGCTGGCAGACAGTAGCTGAACATGAGCCAGCAGTGTGCCCAGGTGGCCAAGAGAGCCAATGGCATCCTGGGCTCCTTAATTCAAGAGAGATGTTGAGATAGTGGAATGTGTCCAGAGAAGGGAGACAAAGCTGGTGAGAAGCCTGGAACATAACCCTGTGAGAAGAGGCTGAGGGAGCTGGGGGTGTCCAGCTGGGAAAAGAGGAGGCTCAGAGGTTACCTCACTGCTGTCTACAAGTACCTGAAGGGAGGTTGTAGCCAGGTGGGGTTGGTCTCTTCTGCCAGGCAACCAGCAATAGAACAAGGGGACACAGCCTCAAGTTGTGCCAGGGGAGGCCTAGGCTGGATGTTAGGAGGAATTTCTTCACAGAGAGAGTGATTGGCATTGGAATGGGCTGCCCAGGGAGGTGGTGGAGTCGCTGTCCCTGGAGGTGTTCAAGAAAAGACTGGATGGGGCACTTAGTGCCATGGTCTGGTTGATTGGCCGGGGCTGGGTCATAGGTTGGACTGGATAACCTTGGAGGTCTCTTCCAACCTGGTTAATTCTATGAATGTATGAAACCTCTTGCTTGCCCCTCACATTCACTAATTCTGAAGGTGGTTCCCTTTCTCTTTTTCATCAAATGCAGCAACTCCAGGGATAGTACAGACAGGGATGAACCAGACAGATTAAGTCTAAATTGCACTTGAAGACACATGAAAGGGAAGCTATCATGTTTATGCCAAGGAGGTCAGCAATGAGACTTGAAGGCACCAAGAGATGGTAAGGACATGGATAGTGTTTTATCAGTACAGGCAGAAAGGTCAAGGCAGGAGGAGCACTTGGAAAACAGAGACATTAGTATTTCAGCTTGGAGAGGGTCAGCGGAACAAAAAGACAAGGGTTTGTCAGAGTCAGGAGCTTTGGTTCCTGAACAAGTCCTTTCCATTTTCCTCCATTTCCAACCACAAAGCTTTCCACTTCTTTTGAGCTACACTTAAATTACTCCTCAACTTCAGACCAAAAGCATAAATGAAATCCCAGCACAGTTTCCTTCAGTAATAAACAGCCCTCATTACTGCTGAGGACTTTGTGACTGTCCACCTTCTTCACTCCCTGCAAAGCTGTCCCTTGACTTTAGGCAATGCACTAGCTGTGAAGCCTGCCAGCTAGAGCTGCTGTTGCTGTCTGGAAATCTGATAGACCACTGCCCAAGGCAACTGGGTGGAATGACACTGCCAAAACAAAGAAAAAAGGCAGCTGCCAAGGCCCTGCCCACACTCACTCCTGAGGCTTGGAGAGCATGGAATTTTTTTTTTTTAATGAATGTTTCTTTCTGTTGTTCTTTCCAATCAACTTGTTACTACTGTTCCCTCAGAACAGAAGATTTTAAGGGTTTGGAAAATGTATCTAAGCATGCAAGTGCATCGTCTGGCAGATTAGGCATTTAACTGCAAGGATAACGTTACATAAATCACTGATGAGCCTGTTGAAGCACAATGTTTCCATTCTGCTTCGATCCTGAAACGTCAGATTGCTGAAAAAAAAAAGTATCCAATTTTGACATAATTTGGACAACATTTATCCTTATTTCTTTCCAAAATCCTCCCTTAAATCACACACCATTCCCCTGTCTTTGGCCACAGAGAACATCAACAAGAACAACAAAAAGAAAAACAAAGCAGGGGGGGAAGAGGTGATCAAAAGAAGCGAATCTTCTTGAACTGCAGCAGCTCCTGGACAACAGTGCTGTATTTGCACACAATGTCCCCCCTCAGTCAGGCTGAGAACTCTCAGACAAAGATTCGTAGCAAATGTACACTCTTGATTCTTTCATATCATTAACAGTGTTTGTCTCAGCATCACTAAAAACAAGCTTCTGCCTGCTAGCAACATTTTTGGCTGTGCACACTACTGTTTACTCAAATGAAAGGCTAAAGAGCTAACTGAAGACTTTTTTTTTCCTGTTGCAAACATTTCAAATACTGTGGAAGTGCCTCACTTGATGAACGACCCTTGCTAACTGACACAAAGCACACCCCTAAACAAATAAACACAGGCACAAAACCCCAGAAAACAAACCTGATGCGAATCAGGTTCCAGCATCTCTCAAATACTCCCAACAAAGCACACATCTGCCATTGAGCACCTACCCAGAAGAGTCTTTTTAAAGCCTTATGAAAATGTATCAATGTGCATGCAGCCACTATTGTATATTTACAGGGCTTCTTGGAAACCTTGGCTCTGAATAACGAAATACTTGAAAATGCCTCGTTTGGGCACAAATGCTTCCTGCTGTTTCAGCCATTACAGGAAGATTAAGCTGTGATCCACCTGCTAGCAGCTAGGAACAGAGAGGCGATGCCCAGAACCGGTTAAGGCAAAGGCTCCAGGGAACTTTACAGTCTAGCAAATGTGTGCTACAGCAGAAGGGAGTCTGTTCTTCCGATTGCTGCAACAAATCCCCTGTAAACTGCTAGAGGAGACCCAAGTAACTCTGTGCTCCCCAAATTCGAGAGAATACCTACATTTAATACTGCTTTTTTAACTTGCTCTTGAATTCAGATTTTTGTTCACTTGACAGCTGCTTCCTATATAAAGGTGCAGATTCAGGACTACAGAAATTAGAGTGAGAAATGGCTATGCAAAGTCACTATGAGCTTCATCAACGGACCCAGTTCTCTGCAATTACTGTATCACAGCGTCCATAGCAGAGTAGTTTATCACCACTATGGAAAAAAAGCAACAAAGCCTCCCTGCAGCAGCCTCCTGTGACTTCTGGGCAGCAGCAGACCTGCAGCAGCACCCAGTGCAGAAGCAGCAGGTTTCTTTACAAAGGCAGCACCTGAATGGAGCGAGATCCTGAAAGCTGATAATCTGGGCAAGAAAAGTGTCCCAGTGCTCTGTGGATATTTGAAATGGCCTTTAATGGCAGATTTAAAGTTAACTGTAACACAGCCTAAAAAAGACGGACTACCCAAGCCTCAAACCTTGACTTCACACAGCTAAGCAGCTGAATCCTCTAATACTTCCTAACGGGGTAAATACGAAGCACTAACTACTCTGCCCCTCATGCCTCAGCTCACCGACTCGGGAGTTGGCCAGGTTTAAGCTTCCTCTCACACAGCCATGTAGAGGTTTGTGGGGTTTCTACCTTTTTTTTTTTTTACATGGAGATAGAGGTAGGTTTTAAAACACATCTCCATTAACCCTAACGAGCATCCTCTCATCATCCCTCCATTAGGCTGAAACAACCTAGAAACTACATGTTAGGAAAGGGTGAGGGTGGTGAAACACTGGAACAGGTTGCCCAGGGAGATTGTGGCTGCTCCCTCCCTGGAGGTGTTCAAGGCCAGGTTGGATAAGGCCTTGAGCAACCAGTTCTAGTGGGAGGTGTCCCCGCCTATAGCAGGGGGTTAGAACTGGATGATCCTTGAAGTCCCTTCCAACCTAACCATTCTATGATTCTATAATCTGAGCACCTCAGGTACAAACTCCCAGGACAAGGCACCTGCTGCTTTAACTACTCCCCCAAACTGCTTATTACAGCTTCCAAAAGCTGAGAACACAAAGGTCCGAGGACATTGTCTGCTCACAGGAGTAGCCAGTCTTTACGGGTCTAAACACCCTGCTTTCCACTTCTGCCTCACCAGCTGCTCTCATTTAGATGCAGGTCACATTCACACAGGCTAGAAAGCATCACAGACAAGTACAAGTTGCTAACATGGGAATTCAGGTCCTTGAAGCTCATGCACTGCAGCCAATGGACAGTCTATCATTTCTCCACTGCATTTTTAAATAGTGATTAATAATAAGTCTTTCTTGTTTAGCACAGGTTCCTAATGTCTAAGCTAACTTTACCATTGACTTCTTTTGGTTTAAAACTATTTTTCTACCCGACTGACAAATCTATTAAATGGTCAAAGAAGAGAAAAGTTCAGTGGACTGAGGACACAGGATTTTTTTCACCAGTCCACCAGCCATACTTCATACATGCTCGCAACACTTCAGGAGTTGGGAAAAAAAATTAAGGGGAGAGCATCATTTGAAACTGGTTTCCAACAGCAGATCAGAGAGCACACAGGCAGCAGCAGAGAAACATATGTTTGAACCTAAGCCAAAAATCTGGCTTCCTTAAGAACTGTAGGATGACAAGCCTCTTGTAGTGGTAATAGTAGGTTGAAAAGTGGGGGTGGAAAAATTCCCTCTGCTCACGCAGAAGGCAAATTCTGTAACATCTACCTAACAGTATTTAGCACAGAACAGCTGGGGTTTGAAGAAAGCTGTCAAAATGACCCATTAGAGACAGTCAAAAGCTTGACACTTCATGCTTTCATGGAACTGTCTCTTCATGAGGTATTTGGGGAAATGGTAAATAACACCTCAGTGTCAAAAACCTAAAGCATTTGGCAGGACACAGACCCATACACTACCCAACTGAGAGCTGATCAAGGTCTATGCCTTTGCTATCTTACATTAGCATTTCAATGGAACTAAGCATATGAAAATTGATGGTGACCATAAGTTAATTACAGTGTTTATGTCAAAAATCAAAAGAGCAGAACAGTGACTTTTAGTCTGGATATTCACTAAGCTCAGCTACTTCCAACATTGCTGTTATCAGCAGGGCTGATGGTCTGGTCTGTTCAAGGTTCATAGTAGACTAACAGCACCAGTGCAGAGCTGAAAGATATTGCTATGATAGCAGTCCTCCCGTTGCCACCAGCAGAAGTTTTGGGTGCACCTGAGCACCAGAGAACTCCAGAGATGGAAAGGGGGAAAAAAAAATCCCAGGCAAAAAAATATCCCCCAAAAATCCCACAAAAATGACCCAGATGGAAGTTCCAGTGTTTGAGATGGCAGCAACTGCCATTCCCCATCTACAGACAGCCAACACAAACTTTGGCTGAGGCCATGTCCCAGGTTTGTAGACATAGTAAAAGCCACTGTTTCACTTTATTTCTGCAGTATCTCCTCCTCCTCTTCAAAGTCGACTGTGCTGATTTACAGTTTGATGCCATTCAATGAAAAGATACTCTAGAAAATGGCTTGCATAGCTGCTCATACAGCAGCCAATACCTCCAGGAGGTACAAGTGGCTCATTCTTCAAGACACGCTTGCTTTCTCTGCTTGAGTGTCCATGCTCTAAACTTCCTTGTCTCGGATGGTTGAACCCAATCCATTTCCTTTTTGCATATCAAAGAGCTGATTTTAGGAGGATTGCAGGGGATGTACAGAGGCTGCTGTCCAAGGCTTCTAAGATGTTCCCTTTGCACCTGCATGCAGCTTGGAAACCTCAGCTCCACTAACACAAGCGAACAGAAATACTTTCTGTATTCCAATTCTATTAACTGCTCACCAGCTTTGGTACTGTTCCTGCATCCACCTAATACTTGAAGGGACTTCAGAGCAAAAATAGTTCCAGTTCTTGCAAGAAAAAGCAGTGTATTACACCCACCACTCCAGTCCTGAATTCAGCTGCAGCTGTCATGGATTAGCACCCTCAAAAAAAAAACAGCACTGAAAGCTTAGAACAAGCAGCTACTCAGGTGGGAGGCAGTGTCCCGAGGAGAGCACGCTGCTCTTCTGTGCAAAGGATGATTTAGCAAGGGAAAGAGCTGCCTTCCAAGCTGCTGGGAGCCTGCTTCCCTGCCTGTACATTTCTACTTCATAAGCTTGACCCGCCTCAAATACGAAGGTTGCTTTGTTACATATGAAGAAGGTAGCACTGATCATTATCTACATTTCAAGACTGCCCCAGAAGCAGACAAATCCTCCAGAGAGACTGTTTTCATGTTAGCACTCATGGAAGTAAATGAGCAAACAGAGGCAAATGCAGCATTTGTATTATTTCTAGACAGCAAAGCTTTCTGCAAAGTGTCAGCAGTGCTGCTGGCTGTTTGAAAAGAAGAAAAGCAAGCACAAACCTTAACACATTCCTTGGTCTCAGTGAAAACATGCACATGCACAATGAGATCAGAACTAAGCTGGGCATTGGTATTCCTCCATCGCAAAGGTGAAGAGAGTGATGCCTGAAAATTAAATCTTCACAGAGTAGCATTTTCCAAACCTGCCAATTTCCACTACTTGAAGTGACAGCAGCTTTGACAAAGAAAATGCTGTTCTGCTCTCCTTGCAAGCAGGGCTACTGCCAAGAATTAAGAGAAAAGCATTTTAAATTTAAGGGAAAAGGTAAGATCCTCACTGGAACCTTTGTCTGGAACCTGAAGGAAATTGACTCAGAACGGTTCAGGTTGGAAGGCACCTCCAAAGTTCATCTAGTCCAACCCCCCAGCAGTCAGCAGGGGCATCCTCCACTATATCAGGTTGCTCAGGGCCTTGTTGAACCTGTCCTTGAATACATCCAGGGATGTGGCCTCAACTACCTCCCTGGGCAATCTGTGTCAGTGTTCCACCACCCTCACGGTAAAGAACTTGTTCCTAACATCCCATCTAATTCTACCCTCCTCTCATTTCAAATCACTGTCCCTTGTCCTATCACTGCAGGCCTTTGGCTACAGCCCCTCTCCATCTCTTTCAGGTGCTGGAAGGCTGCTATTAGGTCTTTCTGTGGCCTTCTCTTCTACAGGCTAAACAACCCCAGCTCTCTCAACCTGTCCTCGGAGCAGAGGTGTTCCAGCCCCCTGATCATTTTTGTGGCCCTCCTCTGGACCCACTCCATCAGATCCATGTCATTCCTGTGTTGTGAGTTCCAGAGCTGGATACAGTACTCCAAGTGAGTAACACAGAGAACACAGGTGAGAAAAAAGAACATCTTTTTACAGAAAGGGTTTTTTTCTTAACTTCCCTCCCCACCCCATGACAGGAAAATAGCTCTAGGTACAAAATATATGTGAACTCATTCTCAGAATGTCCACCTGCCCATAACCAGTGCCAGGCAAGTGACTTCACCTCTCTTTTTTGGGGCATGTTTTCCCTCTTTCAACACAGTAACTTTTCATCTGAATTTCAGCCTGCAAAGCTAATGTGCATGCTCAGCTGCTGAATAATCCATGGATTTAAGTGTCCCTAAATACACAGTGAAAAGATGGATTACCCATTAGGATAAAATAATATACACAAGCCCCTAAATACATATGTACACTGTAATACACATTTTAAATAGTCTCCGTGTGTGAATTTAAATGATAATATGCATGCTAAAAACTTTCAAAAGACATCTTTACAAAGGAGCCATTACCACTGTGTAAATAATACATCATTTAAAATAAACTCCCTGAACTCCCATGAAAGGTTCTTTTTTTGGTCAACATGAAAAGAAAGGAACACATATACAAAATACAAATGTTATTGTGGGTTCAGATGAAATTCATAACAGAGTGCACATGTGAGGAGATTAATTAGTTCCTAACACAGTCTAGTTGGTATTCCTTTATTTGTGGCCAGAAAGCTTGCAAAAAATGAAGGGCCCAATGGATTAAAGTAATGATTTCCAGTCTTCACAAACTGGGACCTCTTGCCAATTTTCCAGTGGACATCATATGAGTTTTCACATAGGTCCCCTGCTCTAAAGCACACATTGACTTCTGTTCTTACTCAACTCTCAAGGACCTTTGATGCTTATCCAGACTCTAGACCC
This sequence comes from Tricholaema leucomelas, assembly GCA_013400475.1. Taxonomy (NCBI): domain Eukaryota; kingdom Metazoa; phylum Chordata; class Aves; order Piciformes; family Lybiidae; genus Tricholaema lacrymosa; species Tricholaema leucomelas. The sequence continues at coordinate 517,125 of WAAF01020580.1, forward strand.
AAAAGGCTAAATCTTTCCTTTCAGATGTCAAGACAGCATTGCATGGAAGAACCTGAATCCTCATCACTACCTGGTCAGAACACAAAGTAGTACTTTTTGGAGGAAGCAAGCTTTGACCAAGAAAGCTTGAGAAGGTGTAAGGGTTGAGAGATCAGTTTTAGGAAGATGAAACAGCTATGCAAAATGAGAAAGTCTAAAATCTGAATGATCAGGGCTTACAACTTTTTAAACTCAAATTATCACTAAAGTCTGTTTGGTCTAACGCATCAGAATTTGCTAATGAAACTTGCATTGCTGAGCACTAAGTAACAAGGTACTTTATGGTGATTTTGCCATGCACACAACCAAATTCATACATGCACCTCACAGTTTGCATCACTAAAAAGCTACTTACAGCCAACTAACCCACAGCAAAGGCTGAAGGGCATCAGGCACCTATTTCTCTCTCAAGAACATTCACATGCTGAATGCCCCAAAAACCCCAGGTATGAGTTATTTCTTACCATATTTCACTGCTGAACAGCACACAGTTAACTATCCCTAGCACATCTGTGCTTGAAGGCTTACCCTCATATGCTAATTCCTACACACATATCAAGCACAATGACATGCCATCAGTACCAATATGACAAAATCATAGCTCTGCACCAATCCATGCAGGAAAGGAAAATTTCACTCTCATTCACTCTGCAGAGAGCGGCTGAAATAATTTCAATCACAAGAGGTGACTGACACGGGAGCACAGTTACAGATAAGCAGCTCTGCTGCTGGGGACTATGTACCCTTTTGTTGGCTTGTATCATGACATCTGCCAAGCCCTTCTCTCCTGACCTGGGCTTCCCACACAAAGTGGTCTTTTCCTCTTCTTCTAAACAGGCAATTAAAATTTAAAAAGGAAGAAAAAAAAGAAAAGTGAATCCAGCTTCTCCCTTCCAGGGACAGCAGATGGATGAAAATAGCAGCCTGGGGGAAAGAAATAGGCTGAGAAGTTTGAACACCATCCTCCCCAGCTCAGCTCTCAGCAGAGGAACTTCTGCAGGGTTCAAACTTCCAGGACCTGTCCCAGGATCCCAACACAGCCCCAACCAGAAGTGGCATGTGATTTTCCAAGTCAAGATGTCACTTGCCTGGACACGTGCCTGTGCCAGCTGTTCCTGCTGAAAGCTTAAGCCTGCAACTGTTTTGCTTCACTTTCCTGGCTGCTCTCAAGTTAGGTTTTTATTCTGCTCTTCCAGAAGGAACTTAAAGGAGAATAAAAGCAGTAAAAGCACACAAGCATTGGTGTACCTTCCTTTAGGTGAAACTAAAGGGTGAAGGCACCACCTCTTAACTTTAAGCAATCCTTCTCACAAACTGCACTCTCAGGTTTTTAAGCAGATATCAAGTCTACTTTACACACAGTAACTCCAGTTCATGCCCTGCGGCCTTCACTTGCTGTCAACACCCACATGTCCCCACTTACTCTTTCACTCCCGCAGAAGTTACACCCGTTTCCCATCAGTTTAGGGTGGAAGCAGGGGAGCCTCACCCAAGCCAGAGACACCATTGATTGCCAAGTGCTCCCTGAAGGCCTCCAACACCAGAGAGCTGGGTGGAGTAACAGCAAAACCCAGCCCACTAATAAAGGTCCTATTTACATGACTAACCGAAGATGCCTCATCACATGCTGCACAGGTGAGGCAGTTTAATCTAAACCACTTCTTACTATTATTTGGCCTAATGGTTAGCAATTTTGATTTTATTTTTTCAGCTTCAGCCCTCAGCCAGAGGAAGCTTTGTGTTCTCCAAAGGCAATGTTAACAAAAGCAAAGCAAAACAAAACAGCAAAAACACCCTGAGACCCAGTGCATTTGGAGCACAGCAAAAGGAAAAACTGATGCTTAGTGTCTGCTCTGCAAATTATTTTCCACATGACATTTCCCCCCACCCCTCCCTGAAGACTTTCATTCAGTTGGCTGCTGTTTGGGTTACTGCAGAAGCCAGGAGCCCTGTTCAAGGACCCGGTCCCCACCATGCTGTCTGCCACAAGGCCAGGATGACGCAGCTGTCTGGGCTTCTGCAACCGGCCATTTGACAGAGGGGACAGAGCTATGCAAGTCTGTATTCATACAAAGCACACATTTACGTCCCCCAGCAAACTCTTTAAAGAATATATTCGCCCACGCAGAGCTGCTGAGAGGCAGGCAAGAAAGTGATTGTAAGAGCTCTTTAAGCTGAAATGTAGATGTAGCAAAGGTGAGCTTGGGTTTTAGATTCAATAAGCTCTTGCTCCACTTTTTGCTCTTGACAGTTTGGCCTGAAACAATCCCAGGCAATTCTTCTAAGCCGAGCCTGATTACTTTATGACATCTTGCTTCAAACTGATTAAGGCTGGGGAAACTCAGAGCTTCACTTAGGGCTCATTCCCGAGAGGAACAGTCAGCTTTTGAAGCCCGTATTTTTCCAGGCTTTGGTTTAGATGCATTTGCCAAGTTTCTTATTAGCAGATGTTGGGGGTAGGGAGGGGAAGCATCCTCATCATCTTTGGTATTTCTGTTGTGTTACCTGAAAGGCTAAAACTGCTGAATGGAAACACCCAAAGGCCTCTGCAACACAGAAGATAAATTTTGCATTTTCTCTCGGTGCCAGTAATAGCTTGGAAAAAGTGAAACTATTCTTAGGAGTGAAAGGGCAAATGCAGAACAAACAATTACAAATGAGATAAAAAAGTAAAAGGAAAAACAGATGCCTTAAACCTTTGCCTACATTAGGTCACAAGCAATTCAGCATTTTTTTTTTCCATTTCAAACCAACCTAACTTTATTTCTAAGGAAAACTCTAATGGAGATTATTTCTATCTTAGACACTAACATGTGTTCATTTAATACTGTGACACCTCAAAAAAAACCACAAGTGAATTCTTTTGGTAAAGTGACAGTCCCCAGGAAATCCACATTTTAATCAGTTTCTATTTTCTTTATTTTGCCATTATTCAAATATAGCAACAAACTTTTTTTTTTTTTTTTTTTGGGGGGGGTATTTTTCATAAATTACACAACAATAACAGCAAAAAGAGTCATTAAGAGGATTTCTAAATCCCTGTTTAATGAAGTGTAGTAGATTAGGTTGTTTCTGGTCTGCTGGGTTTTTTTTTGGTAAGAGTGAGTTGGGGTTTTTGTAGTGGCCGCTGTTCCTTCTTAAGAAGAATGCCTGAAACAATCTTTATTTTCTCCCTTCCTCACTCTACCTCACTCTACTTCAATTAATGTCTTTGCAAGTAGATGAGGAGAATAGAGGCATCAAGCATGCACAAGCCCTATGAGGAGCACCTGAGGGAGCTGGGGTTGTTCAGCCTGCAGAAGAGGAGGCTCAGGGGTGACCTCACTGCTGTCTACAGCTACCTAAAAAGAGGTTGTAGCCAGGTGGGGTTGGTCTCCTCTCCCAGACACCTAGTTACAGAACAAAAGGACACCATTTCAAACTGTGCCAGGGCAAGTTTAGGCTGGACATTAGGAAGAAATTCTTCATTGAAAGAGTGATTGGCATTGGAATGGGCTGCCTGGAGAGGTGGTGGAGTCACCATCCCTGGAGGTGTTTAAAAAGAGGTTGGATGAGGCACTTAGTGCCATGGTTTAGTTAATTAGAAGGGTTAGGTTGCACTCGATGATTCTAGAGATCTTTTCCAACCTGTTTGATTCTGTGACTCTGTGATATCAGAGCAATGCTGTTAAGAGAGGAGTCTCATAGAGTCTCACAGCTAAAAGAGCTCAGAGAATGCTGTATGGCCATCTGAGACCTGCTGCAACTCTAGAGGAACAATACTGTGATTGTGAAAACACAAACAAAGGGGTGGGGTGGAGGGGGCACATGAAGCTGCCCACTGTCAGATATCTTTCTACAAGCAGTACTAGTTAAATAATGTTTTAAGTGTTATTGTAAAAATTATATGGTTCTGTTATGCAAAACTCAAGACAGTTTCTGCAGCTAGAACTAGTGAGACAATAACATTAATAAATCATGAATAGACTGAATTTCAAGCCCAGAAGAGAAAAATCCTGTCATTCACATTTTCCGTAAGGACATGAATTTGCCATCTTTCCTTTCCAACTACTTTGACTTTTGTTTAGCACTGAAAAAAAAAAATCTCACTTGATAATACTACTGTTGGTCTTGTGCACTAAAAATTAACTTGCTGGTTCTGCTCTTCCAGGAAGTACTTCAAAGAATCTCTTTTGAGATGGAGAACAGATAAGAAACTCACTTGATGCAAAGCTTCAAAGTTTTGCGCTGCTCTTCTGTATCCCTAGAGTAATGTATTGGGTTTTTAAGCAAAGCAAACAGAGAGGGTTTAGTACAACACAATTTCTTTTGTTTCATTGCTCCATTAATTTTATTTATGGTCAAATCTGTTGCTTTTATCAATTTGGTATGAGAGAAAGAGATGCACCAAGAGGAAGAAACATGACTGCACTTCAAAATGAGGCTTTGGGCAGAACAGGAGCAGGAGATGCCTGAACCACCTAAGAAAATCAGTCACATTAATGCAACACAGTTTTGATAGGTAGCAATTACAGGGTAATAGATAGTCCAAGCATTATTCAGAAGTCTGCTGCAACTACACACTGAGAACTGTGCTATTACAATTCCTTCCTGCACATATTCTTGCAAGCTCTTGTTGTTTCTGAAGAGAAACACAATCCTGCCTCAGCAATATATTTTGGATTTTCCAATCTGTGTCTCTTTAAAGTTCAGTAAAAAAAATGACCAGGTGCCCCAGATTTCTTTCTTTCTTACATTATGTTTGATCACCCTCAGCAATAAATAGCCTCATCCAAGAAAGTGTAATGATAACACCTTGCGAAAACCTAATTAAATGCTAACTACAAATATTTCAGAACGAAGCAGATGCTCTTGCTAACTGAACCCACTTCACAGGACGCTTCTGGGTTACCACGCTGCCACAGAGATTTTTTTTTTACATGACACAAAAGACAAGTTGCTTTTAAAGGCAGCATCCTTGACAGCATGAATTGGAGAGAAAAGAAGAAAAAAAAAAAGCACCTAGCTACAAGAAATGAATGATGATGGAGACCCTGCAAAAGGCCTTTCCTAATGACAAGATATTACTGCACAGGTTAATGAAAACCAAATACCAATTTAACATGCTAACCTTTGAGCAAATTGAGTTCAACTAATCAAGAGCCCTCCAAAAGGGTATTTTGAGCTAAGAGAAAAGACTGGAAAAATCATTTACATAAGATGGTTGGTAATGGTGCATTTAATGGCATTAGTGATAGGGAATTATACTAAGGAAATGAACACATCATGTACGACCTATTCCCTAAAGCATTTAATAGGACATCTCCAAAGAGCCAAATCCTGCCCACTGGTAGTGAAGCACAATTTCCATTAACAAGCATGGCAATAACAGACTCTTCCTTAGGACACTCCTCCCACAGAATTTTAAACAGAAATACTATCTACCAGGCTGGATAACTTCATTGCATCAAGAACTCTCCACATCAATTTTGATAACTAAAGGACAATCCACCTCTGGTTCAGATCATGCATTTCCCCCTCTGAACTCCTCTGGCAGAGAACAATTTTTTTCACCTGTGATCTGCTACTTCTTTATGGACTCTGCAGGAGGATGTGACACCAATCTCTGACTACCTGTGCCTGAGGACTACTGGATAAATAAATAAGCACCACTTTTTAAAAGATTACCCTGGCAATCACTTAGAAAAAATCCTGACCTTGGGCAGGTTCACATGCAAGGCTGTGTACACACCTGACCTCACCTCCTTCCAAGCACTGACAGAAGCTGTATTTTTCGATGTTCATTTGGCATAGTTCAAGTATAAGAAAACAAATCTTCTCCATCCCTCACTACAACTGAAGGCAGTGCAATCCTTAGAAATGTGTCCAGACTGCAAAACAAAAAGCAGTAGTACCCTACATACCAAGTCTAACTCCTGGCAGCAATGGGCTTTCCAGTCCCTCTTTGCACACACACAGGAATAACAATAACGTTTGTCCTCTGTTGTTTCCCTTCCAACCCCCCACCAAATCTTATAGCCCCTCCCCCGGCCAGGTTTCCAAGTCTGCTTTTCCCCCCACTGCCTCCACACACTCGGAAGATTGCTGGAAACAATTCAGCAATCCCCAAGAAAGCATGACACCTGTGATTTATCACTTACCACTCGCACTGTGACAACAGTGAGCTCCATACCTTTGTTTGTCACACAAAACAGCATCAAGTTACATGGCTGGGAATGTGTCCAGCATCTCATAACAAGTCCAGGTCTTAATAGACGCAAGATGTTAACGTTACAATAAAATCAGAGCACATTATCTTTAGGAAATACATTTCAGAAGAATATTACTCTCTGCAGTATATTATCTTTGATAATATCAGACAACAGATCCCTCACAGTAGCCTTTTTGAGGAGGACAGAGCATTTCTGCCCTGAGGATCTCCAGTCCAGCAGGGAATAGATGGCAACTAACAACTGCCTCGCTTTGGCAAAGCACATTTTTTACTATTTTCAAACTCCTTAAAAATGACCTAAGAGGCTTCTTTGGCTTTACTAGCACATCAGTGTTTGCTTCATGCACTCTCTGTCTTGCCAGGTAACTGCCCGGTGGAAAGATAAGGAGATTGTCACCTAAATGAACATTCAAACAAGATTACAGGAAATCATCTGTACAAATATAAGGGAGGCAACTGCAATTGAGCACATACAGTGCAACAATACAAGGCCTTTACTCGGGAAACCATCAGTGAACAATGGACCCTAAACCTACACCAAAAGTACTTCAAATATTCCACCCAAGAGGCACGGTGGCCATGCTGTCAGTGACCCACCCAGCTACATTTTAAGCCTTTAATAAATTTAGACTCTGTTTTAAAAATGTCATCTAGTGACCTTTGCTTGGAGAAGCACAGAACTACGACAACAGCCACCTAAAGGATGCACTTCAGTGCTTTCTTAAATTAAAGAGATCTAGAAGAGACTCTCCAAAAAAAGAAAGAAAAAAAAGTATGCTAGTCACAGGGACATGACAAACTACTTAAAACTCATACTTATGTAATTTTATGAGTCAGAAACTCTCTTCCTTTTTCAGTTCAGCTAAAGTTTAAAGTGCGATCCTTGTTGGCTGCACTGAAAGCATGAACCTATGATTTTTTTTGCTAACAGCTGCCCTTCAATCCTTTCTATTCTCTTCTCATTACTCATTCCCGTTGCACTCTCTGAACAATAGCAAATACATCATGAATCTCATTTTTTTCCAGTACTGGGAACCTTTACATTCAGTTGAAAAAATAGCCCACGGAAATGTGCCTACAGTTAATAAAAGACTCAAACATTATACGAAACTATACCTTGCAGTTAAGGGATTCCATAATTAGAACATAATTGCTCAGCCATATAATGTGTCAAATTATGGAGAATGATTATTTGTTAAACTACAGATAAAGAGAGGAATGAATAAATCTGGAGCCACAGATAAAACCAATTAAATGTAAGTCCTTCCCCTCAGCATTCTTTTAACACTTTAGAGACCACCTCAGCATCCAGTACCAGTTTACATATGCAATTGCTGCGATAAAAGTTTTACACTATATACACAGTGTAAATCCCAGTAGTAAATAATTCAGTAGAAGAAAGGGCTGCAAAGAGGGACAGCTGGTGCTGACAACACTATCAGCATCTTTGCTACTACATGACTTACAGTCAGTTTTGAGTGGAGTAAAATTATGGAGAAGACAACACAAATTCCAAGCTAAGGGTGGGGTTGTTAAAGGATTTCATTTATTATTTGAATAAAAGCCAGCACCCTTAAAGTGCTGTTCAAAACAAAACTACCTGTCTTCAAAAGAGACTGAAAAGGTCTTTGCATACACATTCAAAGCACGCTAATGGAACACCTAAAACATGCGAGAGAAAGACAACAGTCCTCTTTGGTGCAAATCCTAAAACCCAGTTCTTGCAGACAGTGTAATTTGACTAATTAATTCAGTCAAGGCTACCTTATAATCCATGGAAGAGTACAATGGAGTGCAGAAACCCACAAGGGCAACCTTGGTGCCCTGCCAAGCAGGCAGTCCTGTTAGTCAGTACCACAGACACCTCCTGGACCAGCACAACAGCAGCTTGTCCTTTAAAAAGCATCTGCCTGCCCCTAAAGTTACAGCAGGCCTCAGCTGAGTGATGACATACAGGAAAGCTCAGCAGAAACAATAAGGAATGATAAGAACAAAAGATTTTAAAACAGTCCCAGAGAAAGCACTTCAAATTAAAAGCCACTCATGTGTGGCCGTTCTGCCACAATGCCCTGGTTCAGTAATGGCAGCACATGGATAAAATCATCACCCATAAGCAGCTCTGTCTTCCTATTCATGGATTTCACCTCATAAAGAAGCCTTTCCCACCTGTACATCTAGAACTAATTTTTTTACTGAACTTTCTTGCAAGCTCACTTTGGATTTCTTCCTATTCCCCAAAGGTCAGTAAGTCACAAAAACAAAGTGTCACTTTTGCTGCTCGATCATGCAATACTCAGTGCTTTTCCCTACCCACTGCAACAGAGTCACCAAGTTCTTCCAACTCCAACAGCAGACCTCAGGACACCTGCTTTTCTCTGCCCTTTATTACACAAGGGTGCAGCTCTGAACGGAATGTCAGCAATGTGCAGTCCACCCATACACTGACCTATAAGGATAGCATTGCTGTTATTCTGTAAGGCAGGATAAAAATCAGGAAAGGAATTAGGTAAACTACACTGAGAACATGGCTAGTGATAAACTGGGAATCCAGCATCTTAGTGTCAATGATTATTACCTTCTCTTTCAAAGACACTGAGGTGTAAGAGACACTGGTGTCATCGCATCCTGTACAGTAACATTGACTTTATTAGACAAAAGCAAGCGCACTGCCTGACCAGTCAGAAGATGAATTCTGACCCTTTTAGGGACCTTGAATGTAGCAGCAGGCCACACTGCAGCAGATATCAGCAAAGATAAACCTAGTCAAAGTTATATTTTAACAGAAGTATGAGACTGGGAATAGATGGAAAAGGGTCCCAGTCTCAGCACCTGACCTAGATGGCCAAGAGCAATATTTATCTAGCTTACAGAAGCATATTATATAAAATATAAAAACCCTATTTCTATTGCTGCCTTAAGAGACATTGACTCCTTGGGATTTGCTATTTAGGTATTACACTGATGTTCTGACAAAATCCAAGTAAATTCCCCCAAAATCCAAGTGTGCATTACCAAACCACCATCCAAGAGACACAAAGTTTCAATGTATTCAAAGCCAGTAACTAAGAACTCACTTGTGCAATAAACGTCCAAACTATCCAGAAGAAAACAAAATAAGAACTACTGAAAGCAAAGAGCTCCACCCTTAAATTACCATCACAGGAGCAAAAATCTGCTGGTGTAGCACCCATTAGTCAGCTTCCATAGCACCACTGCTGACTGACTCACAGCTGGCCTCTTGAACTCAACAGCTGTAAGGCAATTCCCTACCAAGAGGACTCAGGGGAAAGGAGTGGTTTTGTTGCTCCTTACAGACCCCCCACACCGCTGGAACTGCACAGCTAGAGCCCTACAGCTGTACAAAAAGTGTTAAACCTTCATTGCTATGGTAAATTTAAAGCAATTTATAGGAACAACTGTAAAAGCATTGTTGCTTTTTTTTTTTTAATCTCAGACTAAAGAGGCATTTCACTGCTGCTGTGGTGACCACTGTCATCTTGCATCCCTTGTCACCATCAGAACCACTAAAGCTTTGCTTCAAAACTACAGATTCTTCTTTTCCCATAAGAATCACCTTTCCAACACTTAGACAAGTAGAGAAACATTCAGGTTGGAAAAGACCTTTAAGATCGTTGAGTCTAACCTTAACCCAGATACGATGACCATTAAACTACATCTTGAAACATCACATCTACAGCTTCTTGAAGGCCACCAGGGATGGTGACTTCACCACCTCCCCGGGCAGCCTGTTCCAACCCCTCACCACTTCCTCAGTAAAGTTTTTCCTAATGCTCCATCTAAATCTCCCCTGGCACAACTTAAACCCATTTCCTCTCGTCCTATTGCTGCTCACTTGAGAGAAGAAACCAACACCAGCCTCACTCCAACCTCCGTTCAGGGAGTTGTAGAGAGCAGTAAGATCTCCCCTTAGCCTTCTCTTCTCCAGACTAAACAACTCCAGCTCCCTTAGCTGCTCCTCAGTATCATGTCCTCAGGGTCATAAAAGGGACTCTGGTTAGAACATCATTAGAATACCATTTCTGTTTCTGCAAGCCCAATTAGCCCCCAGGTCCCCCTAACAATTTTCACTTTTTCAGGCTGTTATCAGCAGTCATTCTATTTGGACTGACACATTTCTGAAGGAAACCAGAATGGTTGAATTTTTGTGCAAATACTGAATAAAGGCATTGGCAGCTCAACAGCACAGAGTTGCCTGAGATTATCTGTTCTCTTTATGCAGACAGCACGTCTGCATTAAATGAGAAGCATACAGACGATCAAGTCAATTGATGCTGAGATTCACATGACATTTAGGTATTTTACTTAACGTGAGAAAAACAGCACCAGGAGCTAAAACAGTTAAATGTCTACCACACAACTTGTGCTGTAAGAGAGTATCAAATTCAACAGCACAGCATCCAAGCTTGATTTATTGCAGCTAATTGCTAATTAGGGTTATTTTGAAGCACTGCTGTTTGCATTGCACCAGATTTGCACTTGGGGAGAAAACAGGATTTACAAGGTCAGAATGAAGTTTAAACATTTGTATACAGACTGCTTCACTCCCTTCAGTACTGCTAAAAGGTCTCAGCCATCTGAAGACAACAGTGTTTACACATGTGATGTTATTCCAACCAGGCACTCCCAACTTTGGATAAAGCAGCTATTAACATGCAAAAATTCAAAGTAGGATTGCAATGGTTACCCAGACAACTTTCTAATTAAATAATGGCAGTAATATCACTATGCTGCCATGTACTGCATTAAAAATTGAACACTGCCTCACTAATAATGCATTGGTCGTTTGCATAATCTAAAGACTTGGCTGCCAGTATCAGCCATGGACTGTTGCATCATTAACCACCAACGCCCACGTCCTGCACCCCTTCCCATGGCCAGCAGCTATGAAGACGAACACATCAGTAATTCAAAGGGCTCCTGTTTCAAGCTCCTGCCTATTGATTCACATTTAAGCACTTTCAGCAACAGGATCACAGAATCACTTTGGTTGGAAAAGACCTCTAAGAGATCATGGAGTCCAGCCGTCAACCTACGGCACCATGGCCATTAAACCACGTCCTGAAGGGCCATCTCTACCTGTTTTTTGAAAACCTCCAAAGACAGTGACTCCACCACCTCACCAGCAGCCTATTTCCATGCCTGACCAGTACTCCTTCAATAATTTTTCCTAATATCCAACCTAAACCTTCCCTGGTGCAACTTGAGGCTATGTCCTCTCACTTGATACTAGGAAGAAGAGACTGACTTCCCATCTGCCTCCAAAATCCTTTCAAGGCAGCTTTAGAGAGCACTGAGGTCTCCCCTCAGCCTCCCCTTCTCCAGACTAAACAACCCCAGTTCCCTCAGCTGCTCCTCACCAGACCTGTTCTCTAGACTCTTCACCAGCTTTGTAGCCCTTCTCCAGACACACCCCAGCCCTTCAATGTTTGTCTTACAATAAGAGGCCCAAAACTGCACCCAGTATTCAAGGCGTGGCCTCACCAGTGCCAAGTACTGGGGCATGATCACATCCAAAATGCCACCAGACTAACTACAGCCCAAGCAACAGCCTGTTGTGCTGGATTTTCTGGTGCCTCTGCAATGTCTTTGCCAGTACCCGACACAGACACATACATCTGTGCTGCATGTGAGTCAGGCTGAAGCAAGGTAAAAATCATAGAATCATAGAATGCTTTAGGTTGGAAGGGACCTCAAGGATCATCCAGCTCCAACCCCCTGCCATAGGCAGGGACACCTCCCACTAGAGCAGGTTGCTCAAGGCCTCATCCAGCCTGGCTTTAAACACCTCCAGGCAGAAAGCAGCCACAACCTCCCTGGGCAACCCATTCCAGTGTCTTACCACCCTCACTGCAAAGAAAGAAGAAGGGAAGAGGACCAATCCACCTTCCAAAATTCAACTACAGCTGTCAGGAACTATAAAAGCAGACTGTCAAAGTGCTACAAAATATGATCCCATGAAAAACAAAGTTTAAGGTTGGTTACACCAGATACAGGTCACTAAGATGCAGGCTCTACAGAATTAACTGACTATAGCAAGAAAGTATGTAGGCTGAGTGACCTCTAATCAAGAAAAGATGACGTGCCTAGACTTACCAAAGGTTCTTCCTGAATTATTACCTCAGTCCAGATTTATTTTTATGATTTGCTATAACTCTTTCCAAATCTTCTGTAATCATTAGCTGTATCAGCAGTATGAGAACCATATGAAAGATAGCACACTGTTATTTTTGGTTTCAAGAGACCAATTGCATTTCCAAATATACTGCTAGTATAATCCAGTCAGGCTGTGGTTTCATAAATCCAGAGAGTTTTCTTGGCATATTATCCCAGAGATGAATACAGCTAGTACAAATCCTCAGGGGAGTGGGGATTCACAGCTTTGACTTCATGAACTGCAGCACAGGGTCATGCTTAAATGCTAAAAGCAGAAACAAAAATGTGATTCTCCTATGCTTGCCCAAGGAGACAGTTCAGAGAACTTAACTCTTCCTAGTAGTGAAGAATGTGAGTCTTTCCCATGTCCCTAGAAACATATTCTTATTTTGGAAGCATCCAGAAGCCTGAATGAAGGAGCTCCCAAAGTGGAGTGCTATGGCAACAGGATAAAGACACTTTTCCAGGCCTGAAGCATGTACAGTACAGCACTGGCTCTGCCCTTAGTGTGGGTACATCTTTCTCAATTGTGTCTCAATGGTGAATATATTTACATCAGTAGAAGGCTGCTTACAGACCAGCTGCTCCTTCCTGTCCTCCACTTTGTTTTTAAAGGAAAGCTGCACTTCTTCCTATCCTCCCCCACCAGACTTCTACAAGTACAAAAGGACTGCAGCACACGCCAAGGGTCTGACCTCTCCAGCACTAGCCGACAGGAAGGGGCTGGATGCCACAGGAGCTGGTGCTTTCCTCTGTATTACACCACACACAATACAGATAGGTTGCTATTTTGAATAATCCTCCCCAGTCAACACATGCTCTCAGAAAAGCCTGGCAATATAGCAAATTTGGCCTCCGCACTGTTCACAAGATGTTTTGCATCAGTAGCTTCAGCTATTTCAAATGTGGATTGGGAGCTCACGGCACAGAGACCTGCAAGCAGCTCCACGATGGGCCAAGCCCCGTGCTCAACCTCCAGCATAATCACGCTGCCCTGAGGTGGCTTTGGACACATAGTGGTGGTCAGGAGCCCAATCCTGCCCCTGAAATGGTTTAGGATGGGTTCAAGCTGCTCACTGCACCAAGACTGCCCCAGTGGATTACATTTGACCTCAGGATCCCTTACAGAAAAACGGTCTCGGAGGAAGTAGTGGGAGGTGGAATGGGTAGAGAAATATCTTGTAAGAAAGTTACTCTCTTGACTCCAGAGCGAAGTTTTGAGTAAGCTCCTAAACTCCTCCACTTTTGCTCGCTCTGCCCTGCTACCATTCTCTGCTTTACCATTGCAAATACTGTCCTCCAGACAAGCTGCACAGGCTCGTTCAGCAACCAGCAGCATGGACCTTTTTTCTAAATCTTGAGGGTATTGCTACAACATAAATGTTCAGACTCAGAGCAATTACTTCTGACTGCACTAATGAGACAAGCACACTGTTTCTGTACTATATATATTACACACAAATCTCATTTAACAAGTATCTTAGCTGCGATGCAAACCCATCCCTGCTTAATTTGTTTGCACACATGTGGACTGAAAATTAAAATTAATAGAAAACTACAATAAATAAAAGACCTCCTGCTGCTCTGTGTGAACGTTCAAGGAGGCAAAGAGCAGAAACACTTCATTTCCCCATAACCTAAGCACAGAGTTTGCTGATTCCCAGTTGCTAAACAGCCCTGTCAGACACCATGGATTGACTTGGTGCTGGGGGGGGTGACATGAGGGCTGCACAGAAGAGCGGAATTTTCTCCATTCATCGGCCAGTCTTCCCCGCTCCCTACAGAGTGGGGACTAATGCACGTAAATCCCTGGTTCATCAAGAAGTGAATAGACCTTTTGTTGCAGTCTATTACAGTTATAAAGATTCTGGCCACGCTTCTCTTACCACCACCATCCCCTCCACCCAAATGAAAGGTAGAGCTTAAAATCACAGGAAGCCATCAGGATTCAAAACACGCCACAGCAGTCCGGCTGCACCAAGAAGATGAAATAAAAAAAACCCTGCCAGCCCCCTTTTCAGACCCTTGCAACACCACTTTTGAGAAGTTTTGCTCAGGCAGCTGACATCCAGTTTTCGTCTTCTACTGCAGATGTGCGGCTTCCATGCACAATAGGCGCCTGCAGCCCTGGCTCCCTTCCAGGTCCCACTGTGTGACAGTAACAAAAGGCGAAGCTGGAAGCGCTCAGCTACAGCACAGCTCTAAATGATTTAGTGACCATAGCGTCCAGACCTTGGCAGCAGCTGCTGCTTTAAAGGGACATTACCCAAAGAGTCATTAAACCACAGAGGCGGGCGGGTTTTCACACTAGATTTGAAAAGTTCTGTTCAAATTTGAAATGGCCCCACCACATTTCTTTAAAAAGCCAAGGTGGGGAGTGGGAGATGGGAGAGAACAGGACGGGCTAGGCTGGGGTTGTCCTAGGAAGTCGTTAGTGCAAAACCACAAAGCCTGAAAGCCTAGCTATTGTAGTGTCCTCCATGTGAGGATTACAAGGAACTCTGCAAACATCAGTGATGGCAACCTTCAGCCTCCATAGCTATGTGTTGTTTTCAATTTAGAGACAGGAAACTAAAGCCCTGAGATTAAACCAACCACTTGTGACCAAGACAACTTAAACCCAGGATGACACTACATGGACACCTTTTCTCCCAAGTGTGTGGAGAAAACTGCCTCTGCACATATCAACATTACATCATGTTAGGAATTTTCATTTTCTTTGCTGCACCACTGTACACTCCTATGATGCCACACAAGGGCTTCTGCAGAGGTTTTGTACGCTGAACCCTCTCTCTGGCTTGTGATGGGGAGATACATACGAGCACCTGCAAACTGAGCACTGGACATCAGTGCATAACATACCTTAACGCACATCGCTTTTGAGGAAGCATATTGTCAGTCCGCTGCCAAGCTCCGCTGCAGTTTGTGAGCACCTCCTCTGGAAAGGTGTGATCACAGGAGCTGTATTATGTTCTTTTCCACACAGTATGAGATTCAAACAAGTCCACAAATCCCTTCAAACCCCATTAGATACATTACTAAGAGTGAGAACAGGAAGTGCCTCTGCTCAGCATTCAAGCCCTTCTGCCCATCGTTTATTTTCTGCACTCTCATAACACATATGGTTGAGGCTTCGACACAAAATGGGTCCTTGTTTAGTTATACAGACAACATGTCCTGTCACCTCCTTTCTTTGAAGCCTCCTTGCAGCCATCCTGGGCACAATCACACTATAGTTGCTACCAAGGGCTGCATCACAGCTCCAAACCTCTACTGGTGGCGCTCCAAAACCTGGTGACCTCAGAGCTCAACTCCCCTGCTTTGAACCACCACAGTCTGCACCATAAGTACTGCTTACAAGAACTCCTGCAGGCAAAGGGAGGGCAAGTGACTGACCAAAAAATTCACCACGTGTTGGGTTCTGAAGAGAAATCAGTAACCAGCTGTGCTAAGTCGCACCAGTAACACAGAGCAAGAAATAAACATGTCAATTCAAGTGAAAAAAAAAAGATTTACATGAACAGTAACTACTGTGCAGCAAATACTCAAAATTATTTCTGTCAACAGAGCACTAATTAAGATGGATAAACACTCGTTTTGCTAATCTTCCTCCTCCTCCTCCCTCCAGAGTAATTTAGTTGCCCACAGGGAAAAACGTGCAAGAAGTGACTGATAAGAGACACATCCAAAAATATTTCTATATGCACATTTCTATATGCCACAAGTAGGTAACACAGCACTGCTAGAGCTGTTGGAGGAAAAAAAGTTCAATTTTATTTTTCTCTATGGAGGCTGAAAGTCATTTTAAAAGACATTTTAAAGCCATCCTTCACCACCTGCAGTCAAGTGGTCATTAAAAAAAAAACACTGTAATCAAAGTGCCCACTAACTGCTGAGAAACACCATTAATTCACTAAGCACTGCTTCATCCACTCACTCTGCAGCCATCCCAAGCAAGTAAAACAAAGCCACGCTCACTCGGTTGGCTTTTCAGCTCCTGTCTGACCGTTGATGGTGAGAGGGGACAGGGAGTGTAAAGACAATACTGTGCCAACCCCCAAACAACAGCAGATTTAACCAAGACTCAGGATAGCTGGTGTGGTTGTCACCCTTGGCCAGCTGCCTTGCCCTAGATCTGGGGCTTGCCTGCTGTGATAAGAGGGTTCAGTTCTGCGTATCTGCTTTGAACGTTTTCAATTCACAGTATTAAAATGGTGACTTTTGCAATGATTTTAATATGCAGCAGGAGCTCTTACATGTTCTGCTAAACCTTTCCTGTTTACAGCAGTGAGGAGAGAGGGGCAAGTGCCTTTGCAAAACATATGGTTTGAGCAAGTAGGGGCAGTAAGTATGTTGATCTACCAGCATGTTGCTGCACATGGAAAGACATCAGTGAGAGGCAGCCAGCACAGCAGCAAATCTAGTACTAGGAAATGTTGCATAATGTCAAACACACAGAATAAAAGAGTGATTTCCAATTCCCCCAATGGAATGTATCATATCGAGTCTTACACTGTGCTCTAAAACGTAGTGGCTGCTTCATTAACCTAAGTAACATAGACTTAGGAGTGCAGATATTTTTTCCACCTCACTGAAACAAAGCTCGGGTCAATGGGAACAGCAAGTAAATGGGAACAGTAAGTCCAAGTTTCTGTAGCATCAAGCTGGAAAACAGAAACCAATGCATTTTCCAGCCACCTGCCTGCCAGAAGCATCAGGAATTTAAGTAATGAAAAGCTGCAATTGGTGAAGGAAGAGGGAAAACAGGAATTCACTGCATTTTAAAGGCAGTAACTTGCCACAGATGTGGTGCTGACTAGTGATGTTAAAAGGGTGCTCCCCTAAGCTATAGAAGCACTGACAGGGCAAGAAATCAAGAGCAAGAGAAAAAAAGAAACAACCAAGAAGAGAAAGAGTAATTCCTCCTCGGTAAGGGAAATCATTTTTCTTGTTGCACAGACACCCATGACTTGAGGTCAACAGTCTGAGTGAGGAGCCAGGGTGATGCCTTAAGTGGCAGTGCTTTCAACAGCGCTAACAGCAAAAACTGCTCCCTGCAATACATGCAGCAGATCTCCCAGTTGTTTGAACAGGCTGAGGCTGTGCCAGGACCGTTTGGGCCAGGGACACTGCCAGCCTGCTGCCAGCCACCACTACTGCATGACTAACAGCGTGGGAGAGCAGAGCCATCGCTGAGATTCCTGTGCAACATGGGGCAGGAGACAGGTTTATCTACAATAATTCCACAGCATTCTCTTGCTCCATTTCCTGGTGTTTTTCCAGGTCCATTTTGTTACACTGTAAGAGCATTGTGTGCCTGTGATCACGGTGACAAGACAGATCATGATGATAGTGCAGCTAAAGGCAGCAGGCTCTGCAAAAATCAAGCAAACAGGTTTGCTTTGTTCTCGGCAGTCAGCTCCAGAGTCCGAGCTATCAAGAGACAAAACAGGGTTTTCCAGGGACAGGATGACAGGTATCCCACGTATTTCCATTGACTCATTACATGGTAGGAGACAAGTCACCATCTGCTTTGCACCGCATTTACCTGTGTTTTGCAAATACAAAGCTGGTTCTGAGGCCCTTCAGGGTTACATGAAGGAAGACAGCAAAGGCTTCTTTGACAAGGCTTTGAGCTCTCTTGGTAGGACCATGCCTGGTCTATAAAATTACCAAACTCTCAGATTTCTAGCTAGGATCTCAGACTGACTGTGACAACTTAAACCCAACCTGAAAAGCATGCAGAGACTCTCAATTCAACACCCACTCCCAGAGTTGAAAGGAGTGAAGACTCCAAAAGGTTGAACTGTAACAGGCAAATGTATTTTTAACAAATTCTGTTTCTATAAATATTACAAAGCTTTCTGCTCTTTGGAGGCTGCTCTGCTCCCACTGCTGCTGACATTACGGTGACATTTAGGAGGCCTTCACATTGCCTTACTGCCTTTCGTATGCTGGTTTTGTTCAAGGGATCAGAGAGACATATGAAGACACAAGGGCTGCTTATTCAAACTCTGCTCACTGGCTGACCTGCTGCTCACACAGGAGTCAGGAGCACAAAGGGGCTCTCCATGTCAAGTGTGCTGGCTGCTGCTGTCTCCACCACTCTGGAATGCATATAAATGCAAAGGACACTAACCCTGAGGTGCCACCAACAAGGCACAGGGCTGAAGGGACAGGGGATTGATTTCTGAAGCTGCGTAAAGGCTTCAGGTAGTCTCAGCTGGTACTGTACCCTGTCCACACAACATAAAGGTTCTTCTTCATTTATTGATTCCTGTATTTGCTCTCTCATCTCCTCCTTTTTTTTTCAGAGCTATTCTCCCCGCATCCTCTGCCCTCCCCCTCCATTTCTTCATTTTCTTCCACTCTCTCTGGAGACCGCTGCCAGCAGGGCTGTGAGGCTGGCATGCTGCATGAATGGCACCAAACTGGCACGTGCCCCAGATGCTGACATCACCTCTTCTCCTGCCCTCAGCCTCCACCCAGCTGGGCTCCAGATCCTACACCTAAGATGCTGAGTATCTAATTCAGTGACTGCTGTCTTTGCACCAGTCTCCAGCTTAAACTGTAGCTCTTCTGTTATTGAAATCAGGGTGGTTATACAGCAAGAGACACCAGCAAGAGCCTTCCCAAATCAGGTTAAGAGAGGCACCAACATTTGGCTTAGGATCCTTTAGCTATCTGTTCTCCTGTATTTCATAAACACTGAAGCCCAGAGAAGCCCCCGCTCCACAAGGCAGGAAATGACTCCTGTACACCTAAGCAGTGCTAAGTGCTCAGTTACCAGTTACCATTTCCCAGGGCCATCTCTGCACATCAGGGCATTTTTTAAAACTTGCTGCAACTATTAAAAATCCAGCTAGGGAAAAAAAAAAGAGAGAGAGAGCAAGAGAGAGCACCA
Organism: Tricholaema leucomelas; assembly: GCA_013400475.1. Taxonomy (NCBI): domain Eukaryota; kingdom Metazoa; phylum Chordata; class Aves; order Piciformes; family Lybiidae; genus Tricholaema lacrymosa; species Tricholaema leucomelas. The sequence continues at coordinate 536,453 of WAAF01020580.1, forward strand.
GAAACTTTGTCAGTTATCCCCAGGATTCAGCTGTTCAGTTTCATTCAGGGTAGGCTGCCACTGGAATATCCACTAACACTTCCAATTAAATGTAAGAATCATAGAATCACAGAATCAATCAGGGTTGGAAGGGACCACAAGGATCATCTAGCTCCAACTCCCCTGCCATGCGCAATGACATCCTACCCTAGATCAGGCTGGCCAGAGACCCATCCAGCCTGGCTTTAAACACCTCCAGGGATAGGGCCTCAACCACCTCCCTGAGCAACCCATTCCAGGCTCTCACCACTCTCATGGTGAAGAAATTCTTCCTCACATCCAGTCTGAACCTACCCATCTCCAGCTTTGCTCTATAAGACTTCTCCACCTCACAGAACCCTAAAATCACATGCATACTATCCTTGTACTCTTGAGTTATTTTGAGCAGAGTTTGCAATGATACTTCAGGTGCAGGATCTCTCTTCTTATTTAAGCAGGTGCTTCATTTTGGGGATGGAGTAAACCCAAACGATCAGAACTGATCCAGGACTCACTGTACCATACATTCTTTGGACTGTGTTTTGTTTTTCCAGATATTTAATGTTATTCTCAGCAGGAGACTGCCACAGGTTTTCTTTTCTTATTATGGGATATGAAAGCCTTGACAATAGTGGGTTTATAGCTTCAACAGAATCCTCCCATTGCAGGCAAATTAAAAATACACATCTCACATCCCATTGCACCAGCAAAACGAAACCGGTCTGAGCTTTCATTCTAACACTTGAGATGTTTTTTGTCCTCCTCCAACATTTAACACAGGTATTGTCACGCTAACAGGATTGTGATTCACACAGCTTGCAGAAAATCAGTCCACAAAAATTTCAGTCTACCCCAGAAAACTGCTCATTGCTTTTTGTAATTTAATGACAAAACAGAGCACAACAACTGTAGTTATTTAACCTTTCATCAAAAAACTGTGGATGTCTGATAACATTAAGTACAATCTATAAAGGCTTCAAGTCAACACTTTTTATAAGCAGATCTGTAAGGTAATAAATTTTCCATGACTTAACGATCAGCTTTGCCTATGAAAGCCAATGTTGTAATTCCCAATTGATTGTAGATGTTAATCTTGCAAGACTCTTGTTCTTATGCTGTGATTTATTAGCTGAATTAATGACAGATTGCACTGTTTAAAACAAGCTGCTGTTTTACACAATAACCCAGGAAGCTCTGTCCAACTGAGTCACTGCAAGGATGGGAGGAGGATAGCATGCAAGGTGAAACTGCTCAGGATACCTGAGCTAATTTGTCTTATTGCCTTTGAAATGCAGCACTAATTGTTTAGCAATTAACCCTACGACTGAACACCAGGAGAGCTGAATGGCAGCAGCTATTCAGGCTCTCTCTAGAGTTTGGGATTCATATCCAGTCTCTGCAATTAATTTACACTGAGACATTCTGCTTTCCCGTGGAAAACAACAGAAGAGTCCCCCAGCCCCTCTCTCTCACACTTACTCTTCCGAGTTTGAAGGCATTAGGAAAAAGTCAACTGTGCCTTACGTATACATGGACAGATCTGATTCCTCAGGCCTTATCTCATCATTACCACAAAGCAAGCGCCATTATGTGCAATAAAAGTTACAACCCTCTCTCCAGATTATTCATTCTCTACCTCTTCAGCAGCATTTCTGGCACCGCAGAGAATGTGCCACAAACATGCTCTAACAATGCAGTCAAACAGAGGGCCAGCATTGTAGTGGAAACAATGACAGCTCCTCGCTTAGTCTTAGTCTGCAGGTTTTATGAATCGTGATGCTGTAATAAACTCAGACCTTTTCCTGTCAACTCTGCTACTGAGAGACACAATACAGAAGATGAGAGCAGGAGCTGTGAACTGGGGGAGTGGGAGACAACCAAGCCCTACAATCACAGGGCAAGTACTCAGCTATTTAATTCTGATGCAGGAGTCTCGTGTTCTGCAGTAAATGGCTCCCTCCTTCATTTGCTTTTTAAAAGCTTGCCTCTGAAGGGATCCCTCTGTTTTGGAGTTAATTTGAACTCGATTCGGTTCTTCTTCTCAAGAGCTTCAGTGACTGGAGGCGCTTCCTGCGCCGCAGAACGCCAAGCGCTGCCAACTGCCACCGAGCCAGGGCTCGCAGCTCCGGCGCCAAGCTCGCTCTGCCCTGCTCCTCCCTGCCTAGCGAGAGCCGCGGCGGACGCTGCTCTGCGCTGCGGCCTCGCAGCTGAAGCCGATTTACAGCTAAATAAGTCAAATCCAAGGAAGCAAAAGGATGGAACTTTACGTGAACAGGTGTGATTCACAGACAGTCACCTCAGAGGACTCACACCGAATCCCTGGGACCACTGCTGTGATCGGTTATTAAGAACTGCCCCCAGCCATCTGCTGGTGGTCAAGCTGCATGATGTGGCAATCAATTACAGCTGTTATCTTGTCCTAGCTTTGACAGATGTTCCTCTCTTTCATTGTACAGTAATTACTAGTTAGCTGCCAGCAGGCTTCACACTTTAATTGTGGCGCTAATTTGAGACAAAGAGAGGAAAAAATAGGGAGAGACAGACAAGGAAAGGCAAAAGCTAAAGCAGCTGTGGCAACAGGAGCACCCAAGCATCAAACATTTCTTTACAACCAGTTACCTCAAGTCAGTCGAGCACCATCCAACTACGCAGTCCTTGTTCCTGCCGGGGGAAAAGAGGGACACTTCTCCTTTTCCTTGCCAAACAGGCTATGCTAAAAATACCTGCCAGTCTCCTGGCAGTTCATGGCTCCCTGGCGCAATGCAATGTAGTGCCAACTACTTCACAGGAGTGAAAACTGCATTGAGAAAGACACAGGGTGGGGTTTTGATTTTTTTGGAGGTGTTTTAAACCTTCTCGGAGAACAAGAAACCTACTGAAATTACAACACAGATGAGCTACTGCTGCAAAACACAAGCAAACGCACTCTAGCACCTTGCTAGAGAGCGAGAGTCACATAGCACCTGCTCTGCAATCTGCTGTTTGTGGAGAGCCTTTGGAGTCGGGCAGGAGAGAGCAAGTGCCCCAGCTGATCAGAGCAGCAGCCAGCAAGGCAGGAAACCTGGCGAATCGTTGCTTATGTAATCCAGGGTTCTAAAGAGTTTTGAGGAAAAGGGGCCTGAGGAGGTTTATCCTTTTCTTCTTGGCTGGTTTAGATGCATTTCACTGTTCTTTCTAGAGCCATCTGTTGTCTTCATTTCTGTACACCACCTAGTAAGTATACACTCCTATCTCGCCTTGAAAACCTCTACAATGACCATAACAACATGCAAAGACCCACAGCAAACCCTGATCTGCCTCTTTAAGTGATACGCAATAGCTTATGATGTGCTTACTTCCTCTATTTAGACTGCAATGGAAGTATCTCCTTTTTTGTGGTTTTTGTTTGTTTGTGGTTGTTTGGGGGGTGGTGTTTGTTTGGGGATTCTTTGTTTGTTTTTAATTAAGGTGTTAAATAGTCAAAAGACTTTATACAGGTTTCAGACAGCAAACAGCGAACTTCCACTGGAAGCCTGAACAACAAGCAGAAGAAGATTCAATTGTTAAGAGCAATTCTGTAGGAAGCAACAGTCTCCTACTGGATGTCCAAATCTGCATTAACTGTTTTATTTTTCATTTAATTCACAATGGGCAAATTTCACAATTTAATTCACATATTTCTGCTGCTGAATATTTATTGAATCTTTCAGTAGCACTTAGACTGTGGTTCAATGATGTTTGGCAGTAACAGTGGCTTACAGCAGTTCCTGTCATGCTCTCCCTTTCCTCTGCTGCCCACCCCATGCCCTGCCCCATGCCCTGCTGCAAGTTGTGGCAGCACAACTATTTCAACATCCATTCAGATCAGGAAATGGAGAATGGCAGAAGGAATTAACACCCTCATTTCACATGTAAATGGAAAATAAAAGAATCGAAGAGGAGGAGACTATCTTGTGCTGGCACAACCTGCCTCAAGGTTTCACAAACAGCTCTCTGACAACCAAGGATTAACCAATTGCCTAAACTGGTGAAGAGAAAAGGAACCAGACAGCTTCCACTGCTATTCAAGAGCACAACCATCTTAGGAACCTTATGCTGGTACAGCACAGCATGCGTGTGGGAACGAGAAACACAAAACTGCCCATACCAGTACTGCTGAGAACTGCTTACCAACGATGCCCCTGGTTTAATTGGACACAGTCAACCGAAGGCATCTGGACTGGAGCTCAGATTTCCAGTGTGTTCAAATCCACTGATGTTTTCTATCCCCAAACTTGTCAGATTTTACATTTTAATGCCACTTACTGACCTTTTAATTATTTTATTTTCCTGCCATGAGCTCAAGCAGAACTTGTTGGTTCCATGTCTTACTATAACTTTGTTGTTGGAAGAAGTTCTGAAATCAAATTGTTGGGGAAATGTATGAGGGTTTTTTTGGTTGCTGAACACAACTAGCCAGCTCCTGCTGATAACGGCACTCTCAACTGTCTGGGATCACCACACAGCAGCTGTCATGGGAAGAGGGGGGGAAGGGACAAAGTTGTACATTTTTAACATGTTTCAAGGATTGCAACTAGCAGAAGTAGTGGTTTTATAGAAGCAGAACTATGTGGTTCACTGACCAATGATGTGAAATTGCTTCTCCACAGGAGCTGTCATTTATCTGGATTACTACTTTTTGAAAAGGGACTTTGGAACAGTGCAGTAAACATCTGCCAGACAGAGAGATGTTATGCAGATGGTCAAGAAAAGCAGGTTCACCGAAAACCATTAGGGTCTTGCCACCTGACAAAGTAAACTCGATTACTTTGGAAACAATCTCACAGGAAGCTTAACTGTAACTGGAATGATCTTCGTCTTCACAGACTGCTTACCAGAAGACATTACTACTTGATTTCTGTGTGCCCTACAAGCTGTCCTTTCCCTTGTTTCAATCCACCAGTCACCCTCTTCAGAGACATATACAAAACATGTTTCCTATCAGCTGAAATTCTGGATGACATCCCCACGCTACCTTGCCAAAGATGAGCAAATACCAGCTTCTAATCTCCACATAACCTAAGACATCAGTGACCTAAGACATCAGTGACCTAAGACACCATGAACCCACTATGATGTCTCCTGAAAATACTGCTTATGATGACATGCTAGCCAAGCCGACAGCCATAACCCCACAGTCCCACCACCGCCATTCTTCTCAAAGACACTGCACCAGTGTGACAAGCAACACAAGTGAAACAGCACTGCTCTCCTCCTTGAATGCCCCAAAAGAGAGCCACAAGTCCCCCAGGGAGTAGATCCCTGGAGTCAGAGGGTGCTGACCTTTGAGCTTTGCCTCCACCAGAGAGGACTTGTTAAATGCAAGGCAATCTCTCAACTGTCGTCAGTGCTAAACAGGCAATTACTATGCTGATTGATTGATTACATTTCCCTGTCTAAATTATATCAGAAGAGAGGCAAATTACTCTGAAAATGAGAAAAATCACAGCCTAACTCCAGGCGAAAGTGCAGCGAACGGTTTTTGCTACTATGAATAACAAGCAGGTGGACTGGAGTCAAACCGAGGCCCTGAGAATACAGTCCTGAAAGCAGAACAATCCACAAGCCTCCTGACCAGGGTAAGGCTGGGCAGGGATTTGCAAACCAGCCATGACCAAGTCAGACCACCTCCTGTTGTGTGAAATTAACTAGAGAGGAAAAATAAAATTAAAAAGGTCTCCAGAGACCAATGATCCCCAAGTGCTGCAGAAATGTCCCTACATGCTGCAGAAGCACTCCAAGAGAAACAAGAGATCCTCCCTTCTCCTGGTGGTGATTCTTTTCCCTTGTCTACTTTTTTCCACTTTGCCCAGGCTGATTTGAAGGTCCTTAGTATGCTTTTGTTTTTATCCACACTTTCTTAGCACCCTTGGTCTGGAGCTCACAGACAGCTGCTGCAGGTCTGATGGAAGCAGTTCAAACCCTGCTCCATTTCACAGAGCAATCCCACACAGGACTCCACCAACCCACACACAAACTGAGCCCCTGTGAGGGGCACTGAATCACAAAATAGTCTGGGTTGGAAGGGACCTCCAAAGGCCCAATCCCCTCTGCAGTCAGCAGGGGCATCCTCAACTAGACCAGGTTGCCAAGAGCCCTGTCAAGCCTTACCTTGAATATCTCCAGAGATGGGGCCTCAACCACCTCCCCAGACAACCTGTGCCAGGGTTCCACCACCCTCATAGTAAAGAACCTGTTCCTAAAATCCAATTTAAATCTACTCTTCTCTAGTTTGAAGCCATTGGCCCTTGTCCTATCATCACAGGCCTTTGTAAACAGTCTCTCTCCATCCTTCTTGTAGGGCCCCTTCAGGTACTGGAAGTCTCCCCGGGGCCTACTCTTCTTCCCTCAGCCTGTCATGGCTCTGCTTTTTTGGCAGCTCTGTGGCAGAATTTGTCTGCCTGGCTGGTTCGAGGCCTTTACTTCACACTCCTGCCTCCACCTGCCCGTTTCCATCTGCAGAGCCTGAGAGCTTTTCCTCATAAACTTCGTATTTCATCGCAGCCGCGGCTCAGACTCACCTCTCGCTGCTCCCCTCGCCACATGCTCATCACAGCCCCTGCAGCACGTAAGGATCCCAGACCCACAGCGCTGCCAGGACAAAGTGGCCCTGAGATGTCAGCTGGCAGCAGGACCTCTGAGAAGAGGGAGCTGCAGAAGCCACAGCCTCTGCACTGAGGATGGGGACTAGAGCTGAGGCCGGTAGCACTGCGGAGGGGCAGAGACGAAGAAAGGGCTGGACTCTCGGCTTCCTTCCCCAGCCTGAACTCAAGGCAGAGCTGTGGAGGCCCCTGTGGGGAAAAGGCTGGGAAAGGTCTGCTCAGGCAGGGGACTGCTGGCCCTCAGTTGCCCTCTAGACAGCAGTACCTGCTAGGCTCGGGTCACCTAGAAGCATTCAGCTCCGGGTTTTCAATCCACGTTAAACATGCTGGTGCTGCTGTGTGTCATGGCCAAGCTAACTGAGGCACCAGCATGGCCTCCCATCACGAGACACAAATGCTGAGGAAAGCATGAAGTGAGCCAGCCTCCAGGGCCTTTCTACTAACTCTTTCCTTATTCCAAAAATAGCTTAAAGGGACAGGGAAAGACAAGGGACAGTGAACACCCTCCCCTCCTTCCACAGTGCCCAACATGGTGCTAGCACATCCCCAGCACAAGACCCCACAACAACCCACCCTGGCTGTTGAAACACGTCCCACAGTAAGAATAAGCCTTCAGCTTATATTAAGGGCTCCCTCACTCACAGCAGGGAAGTCCATTACAGCTGCTTCACCACAGAGCATTGCCATTTCCACTCACCCAGGTGTCACTCAGGCCCCTGGCTGCCCAGTACCCCACCCAGTGCCCACAGAAGCTGCAGACAGTAATTAAGGTCAAAGCTCCATAAGGAGTGGGGTTTTTGCAGGGGGAGGAAAGGGAGCAGTGGATAAAGCCCAGCTGCCAAAACTTTTAATTCCTTCTCACAGGATCAGAGCTGAGATGTTTGAAATAATTTCTTAACAAAAACAAAAGAGGCTGCTGAAAAGAATAACATTATGACAGCTGCTGGGAAAGTCACCAGTGGGTGATCACCGGCCGCCGCCCGATCCCTGTCCCTGCGCCGCTGCTTACAGGAAGGAAGGGATTTTTATATCCTGAGCTGCAGTCTGTGCTTTTTATTTACTTTCTCCTTTCTCCCACAGCCATCCTGGCTTGAGCTCACTGCTGTCCTGTTTACAGCCTTCAGGATGGCTCTCACAATTTGGAAAGACGCCGAATTCAGCAGACATTGCACTACATCTGCATTTCAGCAGTGGACACAGCAGACAGGCAGAGAGAGGCTGACCTGCACTCCTCACCTTACGTGGCTCTTACAGCAAACACAAGACAAATACTCCATTTAATTCCCTTTAAAGCATCGCTACACGAAAGAGACGTTTGGCTGGATCAGACAAACTCCATGAGGTGAAGAAATCTTTCCTGTAAGAAACATGTTATCAGTGGGAAGTGTTTTCATCAGACATGTTCACCCTTTTCAATGCCAAAAGCTCTGCTGCTTCTTACTTTTTAAGACGTGCTTGCTCTAAGCACACTCTGAAACAAAAGTTTCCCCACAGAAGAGAAAACCGGCCTGTGCAGTCCTTAAAGAAATGAAACAGAGCTTCAGATTAAATTAAGTTTAATTACATATACTTAATGACAGGTATGTGCTTTTAAAGCAACAGATGTTGCACAGATGTGGTTCAAGGTAAAGACGAAAACAAAAACTCTCTCGGTACTTCAGCGAAGGTTTCTACAGAGCACCCCTGCACCACAGCACCTCGGCCTTCAACCAGCTGTCAGTTAGCTGAGTTTAGCAAACCTTCCTCCCATGCCCAAAACATACACATCACCTTGTTTCTGTTTGGTTTTATAGCGGGGTAGAAGGTGTTTGGCTTCTAAACATAGAGAGAGGCAGCTCTGAAAGATATCCAAAAGATAATTTCCTGATAGTTCCTACTGCTGCAGCTGCATCTGAGGCTATTCCACAAGGTTCTGCTGTCCCATCACCACCTAGCTTGTGAGCAGAGAGCAGAACGTGTCAGAAATCTGTCCTGCCCTGTGTTTTCCCTTGGTCAAATATTTTTCAGGAAGTAGTTGATCTAGTTTGCAGGGATATGAAAACAAAGGTCAACCACATCACTAAAGAGATGGTAAGAAAAGAAGATAATAGTATGTCTGAAGGGAGGCCAAGAGAATTAATTTGAAGGGGAAGTTATTTAGGGTGAATCTTTTCAAAAGGGGAAACCCATCACTATGATGCTCCACAAGACCACTGATATTGTGGCACCAAGATACACGCTAACGAGGGATGTAGGCATTCCTAATAAACACATTTACATACTGTTGCATGTGGTAATTGCTTTTATTCTACAGTCACTGGCTACATTTCCAGATCCTTTGATTTCTCTCCAACACAAAAACCTATCTTGCCTTCGCTCATGAATTTGGAAGCCAGCACGACAATATTCCAATATGCAAAACAGGAGCTTGTACGAATGTGCCAGCAAAAAGTACCTCTGTGTGATCCTGCACATTATGAACATAACCTTCCCTTTTTTTCATCTATGCATAGGGTCACTACGTTAATCACAGAAGAAGAAAGAATAAAGTGGAGACAATACTGGGGGGAAAGTGCCTTAGAAGTTTTCTAGTTTTTAAGAAGGATTTCAGAAGTGTTCTGACATTTGCATTTGCATTTGGCAAGCTGAAATTTGATTGCAGTTTATAGCAGCTCTGAGCTGTGCACTGGGAAAAAAAACAGAGCCAACTACTAGCAGGGGAAGAGGAGCAAAAGAAGAACCCATTGGGGCTGTAACACTCCTTGCTGCCTCCTCACCGTTCGAATCTCCTTCTCTGCCTGTCTCAATTTGAGGGGCAGACACTCTCCTCATGAAGCAGCTCTGAGCTTTGTGAACTTTCGTCTCCCCACATTACCCAGGCACAGTCCAGAAGAGCAGGCAGCACCACATACAGAGAAGCATGCTGGAACACGTGTGGGGAGGAGCTCCGTTTCTCAGTCTCCCACCCCAAACAGAACAAGTCTCTCGCCAGACCCTGGCTGAAATTTGGCACCTTAGCCTCTTTGCATGCAGTACAGATGGCAGGATAGACACGCCTGCTGGTGCAGGGAAGCTGTGCCAGTTCTCGGGAGGTGGCAGAGAGGAAAGACATTAGCAGAGAAGGGTCACCAAGATCAATGCTCACTTCCCCAATCTCAGTCTCTGTTCTAGAGACTGCTGGGAAGATTTGGGAAGATGGAGGGGGGGAGGGGTGGTTGTGTCTCACTTCTGGATACCACTGTCCAAGTATTTAAAGGATCTTCTCCTTCCCCACAAATTTTGTGCCCTGCTTGAATTTTAATGTTTTCCCTCTCTCTGAACAGCTGCTTATCTACTACTCATTTTCCTGTCCATTCCAATTGATTTAATTAATGCTCCTCTCAATATTCTCCAAGGAAAGTAACGGCTTTGTTGGTCACTGAAAGGTGCCAAATAATTTGCATGACCATTTCAAGTTTAGATTCTTTATAATGTTGCTGTCAGCTATCCTTGTTTTACAACAAATTAGTTAAGCACATGGAAATTTTCAGCTACTGGGATGCACAGTTAAATGTTCTATCAGAAGGATAATATCCTTCCTCCTGTTTCTCCTCCAACACCCCTTATACTGCATTCACTGCAGTCTTACACCATATTCCTGTTCCACCAGAACCCAAATAAGGCTGTTGGACAAATACATAGAAAAGCTGAACAGATTTGTGGTTTTTTTTCCTTTGTTTAGCCTCACTAATGCCTGACAGAGTCAAACAGAGAGACCAGGCTTTGGTTTCAACTGAGATACTAGAAGTCCTCCAGAGGCTGAAACTCATGCAAGGGGAAATTGGATTTTAAGGCACAATAAGCATGCCTGCATGAGATACTAAAAGCCTCTGCAAAATAAAAATAAATGTTCATGTGAGAACCAAAGACCAGACATCATCTGTCCCATGGGCTGGAGGCCTGCATGCCCAGGAGAGGTGACAAGTGCTGTACTGGAGAGTACAAGACTGAGTTTTCAGGCAATGTAGTTGCCTTGCAGGTGGTGTCTCCATTTCCCAGCCCTTCTGGAAATGAAAATCATTCCTCATACCTAACTAAGTATTTTTCAGTTCCCATTCCCTCTCCCTATCTGTAAAATGAGGATAATTCAACCATTTCTCAACCACCACCACCACCCTCAATATCCAGAGACAAAACACACTGTGTTGGATCCAAGTACTATTACACAAAGTCCTTTGCTGAGGGACTCATGGATTTTTTTGGTGGATATTGTCATATGTCAAAACCAGTCTTGAGACAGCCTTACAAAGCACACATGCTGTGAATCTATAAACTTTTAGTGGCCATTTACACATTAAAAAGAGAAAGGCATGTTTTAAAAATCCTTGAAGATCAAAGCACATCAGAACTGAGTTTTAGATAAAAAGAAAGATAACATGGTGAAGAGATCTCTAGAGTCAAGCCAGCAGATTTCATGACATTTTAATAGCATCTTTATTCCTTCCTATCTCAAAAAAACCCAAAGGTCAATTTATTTAAATTGGTCAAAGATCAGCTGGAAAGTAAGAAAGACTAGAAATAGATAGAGATTGACACACAGTGCACCTGAAAGTGCATTTCAGAGAAAATACTTTTGCCTGTATTTGGCAAGCATACTGTACACTTGGGGCATTAAACAGCATTTCAGGTGGGTTTGCAGAAGTCAGCTCAGGTGCATCAATGACTAAGGACTGCAAATGAACCTTGCTTGCTCTGTGACAGTGTAGAAAATATCTCATGTGAAGAAGAATTTCAATCTCACATGGGAACCAGAATGTCCTTCCGATAATCACAGAATCATACAGCAAATACCCAAGGCCACCATGCAGTTCTAATAGCTTCCAGCAAAATAATCCTCATCAACTAGAGAAATTACACCTGTGTCTGCAAAATCTGACTCCAGACATGCAACTGTGTAACTATATGCAAAGAAGACATCTCATCACAGAATCATAGAATCAGCCAGGTTGGAAGAGACCTCCAAGATTATCCAGTCCAACCTAGTACCCAGCCCTATCCAGTCATCTAGACCATGGCACTAAGTGCCTCAGCCAGGCTTTGCTTCGACACCTCCAGGGACAGTGACTCGAGTGACTGCTCCTGGGCAGCCCATTCCAATGCCAATCACTCTCTCTGGCAACAACTTCCTCCTAACATCCAGCCTAGACCTCCCCCAGCACAACTTGAGACCGTGTCCCCTTGTGCTGTTGCTGTTTGCCTGGGAAAAGAGACCAACCCCACCTGGCTACAGCCTCCCTTCAGGTAGTTTAGACAGCAATGAGGTCACCCCTGAACCTCTTTTCCAGGATAAACAATCCCAGCTTCCTCATTCTCTCCTCAGAGCCTCTTCTCCTACCTGAACCTCCTCATGTTCTGTGCTACTCTGTATTTGCTTAAAACATAGCACAATTCTCTACAGTTCAGTCAAACAAGTTTATGAAAGAGACATCAAAAGCTGTTGCTCAATGATTAAAGACTGTCCATTGACACATTTTTGTTGCTTGCTTTTGCCATCAAAACAGCTTTGTACCATCGTATTTTAAAAGAACAATTGTGAAACAGAAGCTTGTATGAACTTCTATGGCCCTTCTTGAGATGCCAGTCTTCTGGACTGGTAGTGGGACAGAGGTAGAAGTGTTTGGACACTAGATAGGCAAAGAGTCAGTGGTCTATCAGCCCTGGCCCAAAGTATAACATCCCATCTCTAAAAACGTCTGGGAAAGCAAAACCTGTTGGTGAAAAACACTTGTAAGCACAGAGCGCTTGTTCCATCGCAAAGACAACACATCCAAATCAAATCCTTTAGCCTTCCATTTTCCAAATTCCAAACAGCAGTCAAAATCTGGAGCTGGACCATCATCAAGGGCAAAAAACGTTCCCTTAGCTCATTAATGTACAACTCCACATTCAAATCAAGATTTTAGGGACAGCTCCAAACAATCAGTCAGACAACAATACTTTGCATTAATCAAGTCACTGTTGACACCTGATAGCAGTGAACACACAGTTTGTCTAATGTGCTTTAAGAGAGAATATTGTCAATTTACCCAAACTAATTAAGCTCTTTAGAAAGTTGTGGAGTTCCTTAGAAAGCCAGACCTTCTGGTTTATTAACATTTTACTTTGCTGCATTGTAAACACAATTTCTACCTTAATCAAGCAAAACAGATACAGGCTCATCATGATTTGAAGCAAAGTTGGCCAAGATACAAAATGAAGTATCAAGAAGGTTCATACATACAAACCGAAAGCCAGAAACTGAATGGCTCCATCAGCTGAGGATGTATTGTTTAAAAAGAAAGGTATTTTAATACCAGATGGCTGTTTTCACCAGATTTAAAACTTACCTCTGGCCCTTTTTACAATCAGGGACCCAATTGTCTGAAAATGCCTCTTATGAAGATCAGCTTCCTAAAAGGCATCTCCATTTGAACAGCTAAATAAAATACACGTGTTTATTAAACATCTGTCACAGGCAAAAGTCACTTCACGGTCCTGGCTGGGACTTCCAGAAGCAGATGCCTGACAGTTCAGAGGAGAGCTGGTTCAAATGGGGCCGGGACAAACCCAAGATAAGGCATAGGTTCTATGTAAGCGCTGGTACAGGCTCAAAGTAAAGGCAGCAGGAGAGACCTCTGTGCAGTCTACACAATGTAATCCACTCTCTATCATCAGCCATCCCCTGGCTGTTAGCCACCTTGCATTTTGCTATTTTATTGCAGTAAGTAATAGTTAATTTTTACCAGATGTTCATCCACTGACATCCCCAGAGGCTGCAGCAAAAGCGTACACCTCCCACTTTGCGTTTTCAAACTGGAGAAGTCTACCAGAAACCCTCTTATGCCTCCCAGCCTTTTCACAAATCCAAAGCTGGGCTGGATTAAAAGATGGTAAAGAAAGCCTAGCCCTCTCAGAGGGTACGAAAGCCACGGCAATGCAGCTGCCATCTAAGTTTCTACCAAACTCATCTCCAGTTTGTTCTATTTCGAATGCTTTTCAAACAGGCAACTACAAACACCCCAAGACAATCACTAAATGAAATCCTCTCCACTGAGACCAGCAGCTCAGCAATTTTTTTTTAAGAGAATTCAAGAAAATAAGTTGAAAGTCACTATTCTATCATAAAAGACATTTCAGGAGGGTGGTTATGCAGCCCCATGAGACAGACTAAACCCAAGCCATACGAACCCTTTTCTTCTCTCTTTTGTTTTAAAGCTAAAGTGGGTGAGCACACTGTTTCTCTTGGAAGTAGGACCAGTTGGCTGAAACTCTCCAAACATAAAATTACTGAGCTTGCTTGGGAAATCTATGCAAGTTGTACTTCAAATGCTAACAAGATGGCTGGAGCACTGCTAGCCAAGTGTGTGGGTCATGCGGTGCTTTTACTTGCTGATCAACATTGAGGGTGGCTTGGCCCTGGCAACAAAAACCTGACAAACATCATAACTTGGCTCAGGGCATGCTCTCTAATAAATTCTGGGAATATGCATTGGAAATATGCATTTTAGAGGTATGCCTGGAATAAAGCTTCCCCTCATACCAGCAGTTTGGGCTGAGATACCTTCCCCCAACTTTGTGCACCTTTGCAACTGGGCTACAGTTTGTATTTGCAAGCTTATTTAGGAGTTTACCTTCCCTGGCAAACATGCGAGCTGGGATCAGGTGGCAGCCTGATCAGGAGGCAGGGAATGCACCCAAAAACCTCAACCTTTCTCCCAGGCAAGCATGGGATAGTGCCACAACAGCTAAATGGCTCTGGGCAAGTTTGAATCTTTCACCTCACTGGCTTGGGTTGGATGCAGAGCAATTCCACCTCATTTTAGGCTGTCAGATCCTCACACCTCTGCTGCTGTTTTCATCCTCCAATTCCCTCAGACTCCCTCCATCATACCCAATCTTTCTGGGTTTTCTTTTTAACAAACCAAAACAAAGCTTGTTTAAACAAACAGGCACTCTTAGATATTTTCTCTTTTTTCCCATTCCCTTTCCTTGCCCTTTCCCCAGCAGAAATCACTCTCACATGCTCTGTTTTGTTACTCACAGAGGAACTTCCCTTTGCCCCTTCTCAGCCCTCTCCTCCAGGGCTTCAAATCATGAGTTTTATGGTTTTATGGTGTCCCTTGCACTGCAGCTGAGGCTGAAGAAAGGAGGATCAAAGCAGCAGTGAATAAATATCTCTGGTAATAATAGAGATGTTATGAAGAGCAATTATGAATGAAGTTTATTTCTAAAGCACCATGACAGTCTAGACCACCCTGCAGAAGATAAGGTACATCTATTACTCTGCCCTGAACGCAGCATTCAAGGAGTTTGGGGATTTGAGAGGTTCAAACATTGTTAGCACTCAGAAAATATCCCACTTTAGATAAATTCAACAGGTTAACATCCCAGGGGCCAGGGATCAATTCAGCAGGTAGCAAAACAAAAGAGCTTTGGGTGAAGCATGGAGGGGGGGTTTAAGTGCTGGCTGAGTTGAGAGAATACAGTAGGGCTGTAAGAACACAAATTCAGGCTGGAAGTGTCACTAACCTCGTCATGCTCAACTGTCAGACACAAACACATGATTTTGCTGTTACACTCTCAAGAGATACTTAGATTACAAGCTTGAATGTTTCAGGGCTTTAAAATACTCCCGCAAGCAGAATGGGCATAAAGGTGACAAGAGGCAGGGAAGTGCCACGATGACAAGACTGATAATTTTAAGATCTCACGCTCTCTCAACAAGGTGTTGAACACAACCAAGGCTCAGCAGCTTGCCATACCCTGCATCAATCTTCTGCTGTCTTGGCTGCACCTTGCAGTACTGACCAGCTATATGGCAAACCCCAGAGCACTTCAGTGCACATTCAGCAAGTAACACAGGCCCCCAACAAAGCTGCAAAGGAACTCGATTTGAAACCAACAAAGAGTCTTTCAGCTGTGCTCCTGGGCACAGGACATGCCCATCACTGGCACCACAAACACCAGACATGATCTGCATGCCAGAGGTTCGACTTCCACTGCTAACTTTCAACACTTCTGTCTCACTCTTGTCAATAATCACCATGTCTGTGTCACTGCAGACCCAGGGAAAAATGTCAGAAACTGCCTACTCCATTCAGTATTCCAGAACAGGGACAAAGGAGGTTATTCTGCCCCTGTACTCAACACTGGTCAGGCCACACCTTGGGTACTGTGTCCAGTTCTGGGCTCCTCAATTCAAGAGAGATGTTGAGGTGCTGGAACGTGTCCAGAGAAGGGTGACAAAGCTGGTATGGGGCCTGGAGCACAGCCCTGTGAGGAGAGGCTGAGGGAGCTGGGGGTGTGCAGCCTGCAGAAGAGGAGGCTCAGGGCAGACCTCATTGCCATCTATAACTACCTGAAGGGAGGCTGTAGCCAGGTGAGGTTGGTCTCTTCTCCTAGGCAACCAGCAACAGAACAAGGGGATACAGTCTCAAGTTGTTCCAGGGGAGGTCTAGGTTGGATGTTAGGAGGAAGTTCTTCACAGAGAGAGTGACTGGCATTGGAATGGGCTGCCCAGGGAGGTGGTGGAGTCACCATCCCTGGAGGTGTTGAAGAAAAGTCTGGATGAGGCACTTAGTGCCCTGGTCTAGCTGATTGGCTAGGATTGGGTGCTAGGTTGGACTGGATGATCTTGGAGGTTTCTCTCCAATCTGGTTGATTCTATGATTCTAA
Organism: Tricholaema leucomelas; assembly: GCA_013400475.1. NCBI lineage: Eukaryota > Metazoa > Chordata > Aves > Piciformes > Lybiidae > Tricholaema lacrymosa > Tricholaema leucomelas. The sequence continues at coordinate 552,763 of WAAF01020580.1, forward strand.
GGACTTAATAGGCCTGGGTTCTCTGCAAGCAACATCCTTTCCAGAAGGGAAAAAGCAAATACATTCTTTCCTTTAAAGCTGGGGCAGATATAGGCTTCCAAGCTTTCCACAGACATTCCCAAGAGGAAAAGAACAAACCAAACAAACATACAAAAAAAAAAAAAAAAAAAAACAAAACCCAAACCAAAGAAACAGAATCACAGGATGATACCCAAACAAAATAAAAAATGGGCAAGAAACTCACGTGGATTTGATAGGAAAATGACAATTCAGGTGACAACATTTGCTCATCCTATGAATCTTTCCCTAATGCATTCCCCAAACCAATTTTTTCCTACCTAGCCTTTTTTTGTTTGCTGAAATGAAGGCCCTAGGAATATGCAAATGTGTGAGCTGCTGGGTAAAGCTGTGATGTTAGTCATCACCTTACACTTAATTTTACAGAAAAGCAAACTGACTTTTAAAAATAGCAGCCATCCAGGCAGAAGAAATGAGACAGAAAAAACCTTAAACACTGCTTAGACTAAATATTAATGCAACACAATTTTAAAAACACCTCTCCTATTATAGATAAACAATTGAGTTCTGTCTTCCCTCTCTACAATACTAAGTTAAAGACTGATAAATTGATTTTCCTGAATTTTTTTTGATCCATGACTCATTATCAGTGGGGATGCTTAAAATCCTTTATATATATGTGTATGGTAAGAAGCCTTTTCTCAAGTAACCAGAGACAGAAACGAAGCCCCGAACAGCTCCAATCTACACAGCTTCAGGCTGAAGCTTCTGCTGGACACAGATATTCTTGACAGGTGGAGGATAATTGTAAGGCTTGATACAGCCATGTGGTTCCACCTACTTAAACTGAAAGGTGTGATTTTAGAGTAACATAATAAATAGGTGCAGCCTCCTGCAGGCAAGCTCTAAAAACACTTAAAATGCTTTGAGTTTAAGTGGCCTTATAATTAGGAACTGAGCTGGCTTAGAATATCCATGTCTGAAAAGAAGCATTTTAACATGTTCAAAAGCTAGTTGTGGACGTGCTTGTTGCCAGTTCTGTAGCTGCTTATAATCACCTTTACCTTTCTAACTAGTCCTCACACTAAGTCAAAGCACATTAGCTTTTTCACTCTAATTTTTTTGAGGGCAGCCAGAAGGATCAAGATGAGAATACCTAAAATACAAACCAGATGCTTTAGTGTTTCCCAAGTTTTCACTACCATGTAATTTTAAAGGCTAATTATGAAATTACTGTCTAGGTTCACAAGAATTTTCCTCCAAACCAACAGGCAAGCTCCTTACCAACATCCAAGACACCCACAGAGACATTTTAGTAGGGGTAACAGTCCCACATGGAGTGGGCTGCTTGGCTAACCTTTCCCTTCCCTCTCTATTATCTCACTGGGTTTCAAAAGCATGCTGCTTTTTGGTGATTTTCAGCCACTAAAGCTGAAACAAAACAGATGCCAGTCTGTGTTTGCATTACAGTAAGCTTTCTAACCCTAAACACAACATAGCAATAATGTGGTAGATGCCATTGGCTTGTCTTCCTGATGTTCACATTTGAAGAAACCAAACTAAATAAAAATCCTCTTTCTTTAAATTGAACTTGACAGCTTATATTTCCAGACTGGTCTGATCTTGCACTTTGTCGAATCACAGTTGTGAGCTCAGGCCAAAGGAGATGGGACTGTGATTCCCACTTAGGGGAGAGTGGGAGGAAACAAATTTTTGCTTTCAGGAAAGGTAGGATCCAGAGCTCAGAAGTAGTGTGGAGGGGAACAAAACCCTGCTCTGCAACTTCACTTTGGGCAGAAATACAGCCCCTCTGATCCTTCTGCTCTCTTTCCCTGCTCTTCACTGCCTGCATTTCAGTTGTGATTTACACAGATACTTCTCAGTCTTCAGCTGCACATGAAGAAATGCTCAAAATCAAACTGCTATGATTAGGGACACACTTAACATTCCCCTAACCATCAGAGTCAGCTTTTACAACCAGTTCACAATCTGTAACTGTAGTCTTCACACTGATTTAACCAACACAACTACCAAGTCAGCCAGGTATTTGCTATCAGGATCTTCACATTTCAAGCAGCTGAACTCAAGAGGCAATTAACAGGAGTCCAGAGATACGAAAAGTGCACAAACATGGATACTGTAGGGGTGCATTAGTAGCCTGCCGCTTGCATTCAGCTTCTTGACTATTGTGTTGCCTTGCTACCAATACACACTTGGCAGTTCCAGTAACCACATTTCACAAACCAATTGCTGTTAATAAGAACCATAAGCTGTGTGCACACACACGAAGGACCCCACAGCTTACACACACACAAACTTCATTTTCTCTTAGGAAGCCATATAAAGTTCATCATTTTTTTCTGCTGTACTTGGGAGTTTGCAAGGAAAGAGCAGGAAAGCATAGAGTGTACTGGGCTCAACTGCATCTCTGACTACCTAAAGTGAAGTCTCCTGGACTTCACCAGTAGCTTCACTAAGCATCTATGACAGTAACCATCTCGGTTAGGAACGGAGCTGGACGCTACCAAGATAAATGTAACTAAATCATCTGTTCTGAATGCTCATGCAAGTGAAATAATGTTTGAGACTGTCACATGCCACATGCACCCCTACAGTGCCAGGCTCTGCAGGAAGAAAAAGATTCTTTGATCATCTCACTGTCATACTTTTCTTTGGGGATCTGTGGATGCTCTCCAGTTGCATTCCACCAGACGAGTACAGTTGCTGTCACACTGTGAACCAACTAATTGTGTCAACAAAGATAAAGCTTGCTTATAGGGCTCCCACAAATACAGACTGATACAAGAGGGTTGAGAGCAAGAAAACTTTGAAAGCTCAAAAAGTAACTGAATTTGTGAAAAGCACTTTCCAGTTTCAGCATGTATGGCAACCCACAAAATTGTGTTCAGAAATTCAGCCAAATACACTGAAAGGGGAGAAAAACTCACCCAGGTAAGGCTATGTGTCATAACATCACTAATGGTACCCAACTGGCAGCAAGCCAATGACAAGAAAAATGCTTCATTACATTTTTCCCTCATGATCCCTCTATACATCCAAAGCAAGCCTGAAAACAAAGAATGGTAACAGAGAGCAATGAAAAAAAAATCAACAACATTCCAACACAAATCAGAAGAAAATATCCCACAGAGTGATAGAAACCAATTTCTCCTTTATCTCCATAACACCACGGCTGTCTTCAGAATGCTGCTGTGCATACTTCACCTTGCTCAGGGCAAATACCACAGGTGCATCTGTCCTTAGATATCCTCCCTAAAGGCAGGCTGCAGTCTCAGCTGGGAAGATGAGCAGGACAGGCTTCCTGTGCACCCTGCATACAGCCAGTTAGCGCTGCTGTTTTCTGAGCTCAGGCCCTAACTTGTTCCAATTTGACTTACTCAAACACTCATGTCTCAAGTTTCCCCTTAAAGCTTGGAGGTTCAGATGAAGAGACTACAGTGCCCTGTGCTTCCTTGCTATCAGAAAAGGTGCACATCTTCAACAGCTTTGGCAGGAAGAAGTAAAAGAAATTCAATCATGTTTTCTAGGAGTAACTGGCTTAAAATAGTTGTGTTGCTTTGTTTTCTCTCAATCTCTAGTAGAAGGAGTGGGGTGGGGGGATAACTCAACCTATTACCTACTCATCATTTCAGCATGTGCATTTAGCTCCATTATTATGCCATATAATTTCACCAGCCTGTGGTTTTATTGTCCACAAAGAGCAGCGACTCACTGAAGTGAAAACAACAGAGGTAGTGTGATTGTGGTACAATACTTTAAAGCTGAAACTTGTTTGTGTTTCTTCCCATGCAAAGGTCACTGAGGATTTTTGGAACTCTTTACTTCTCTTTTTAAAGAGAAAAAAAAGAAGTGCATAGGTGACAATACAGCTTTCCACTTAATTACATGAAAATGAAAAGTCCCCCTGTGCACTACAGGAATTGCTTTATCTAACATGACTCAGCTCTGGCCTGTCAGAGGCCAGCCAACACTGATAGTGCCGCATCGAAACCAGATTTCATTTGTTACCTTTCCCAGACCACATATCTCTAATATTTATGGGCAGCCTGGTAATGGAGATTAGGCTATGACTTATCAGGCTTCAATAAGGCAAGTTAACATGGAATTATGGCCGTTTAGCATAACCAGTAATGATGGGTAATGTTATTTACCTGAAGAAAGAAACATCACTGTCACAGCTGCAGCTCATTCTACTGAGTATAATTTAGTTCAATCATTTATAAATGCCTGTCTTGCTTCTGCTTTCCATTTTAATTTCCTTGTACTCCTTTAGTGCTCCTTGTACTAAATCTCGCAGTATTTAGAAAGACAGTTTGGATGTCCTACATAATAATCTATGAAGCTAACCAAAGGGAAAGCTTGACATGTGCTATTATTTTGTCAAAGTGAGATGCACTGCCCAGCCACATCACCTGCAGCCTAGCCCTGCAAACACAGACACACACCTGAGGCACTGCCAGTCCTGCTGACTGCAGCACCGTGACTCACACTGGCTCCTGAGCGTTTGTGCAACAGATGGAGACCTAACACATATAAAGAGAGGGCTGAGGTCACCCTTCAGGTCCCCAAATTTTTTTTCATAGAGAATCACAGAATGTTAGGGGTTGGAAGGGACCTTGAGAGATCGAGTCCCATCCCCCTGCCAGAGCAGGATTACCTAGGGCAGGTCACATAGGAACACATCCAGGCAGGTTTTGAGTCTCCAGAAAAGGAGACTCCACAACCTCTCTGGGCAGCCTGTTTCAGGGCTCTGTTACCTTCACAGTGAAAAAGTTTTCCCTTATGTTCACACGGAACCTCCTCTGCTCCAGCTGGCACCTGTTGACCCTTGTCCCATCATTAAACATCACTGAGAAGAGCCTGGCTCCACCCTCCCAACACCCCATCTCTTTCTCTTCCTCTTCCTTGATGTAGGAAAGAAATTGTATTTCAAGCTGTACTCACAGCCACGCTCACCAGTTAAGGAAAACTCTGTCACTTCTGTCATTTCCTCTATCCCCAAGTTAAACTCAAGACCCCACATTTTCCTCACCCATCATAAAACCAGCTAGACACCATTAGCAGAGAAGTCATTCCCAAGAAGGTATAAGAGGGCTGTGAAGTCAGCCCTTCAAACCCTCTAGCTCCCCACAGAAGCTGGCAGCATGCACACAGGATCTCTGCTGAGATTCTCTAACCATCCCTCTTCCACAGGATGCTTTCCCTCAGCTGGGCTTCATTTGTAAAACAATGGAATCGTGGCAAATCACAACAAATCAAATATACTTCAAATAAGAATTGTGATTTCCCTGCTGTGGATTTTTTTTTTCCTCTCAGGCAACACCAATTATTTAGAAAATGATACTTATTTTTCCCTAGCAAACATCCAGGGGCTTCTCCCCAGCACTTCCACAGAATCATAGAATCAAGCAGGTTGGAAGAGATCTCCAAGACCATTCAGTCCAACCTATCTCCCAATCCTATCCAATCAACTAGACCATGGCACTAAGTGCCTCATCCAGGCTCTTCTTCAACACCTCCAGGGACAGCGACTCCACCACCTCCCTGGGCAGCCCATTCCAATGCCAATCACTCTCTCTGACAACAACTTCCTCCTAACATCCAGCCTAGACCTCCCCCAGCACAACTTGAGACTGTGTCCCCTTGTGCTGTTGCTGTTTGCCTGGGAGAAGAGACCAACCTCACCTGGCTACAGCATCCCTTCAGGTAGTTATAGATGGCAATGAGGTCTGCCCTGAGCCTCCTCTTCTGCAGGCTGCACACCCCCAGCTCCCTCAGGTTCCCCTCACAGGGCTGTGCTCCAGGCCCCTCACCAGTTTTGTTGCCCTTCTCTGGACATGTTCCAGTATCTCAACATCTCCCTTGAATTGAGGAGCCCGGAACTGGACACAGTACCCAAGGTGTGGCCTGACCAGTGTTGAGTACAGGGGCAGAATAACCTCCCTTGTCCTACTGGCCACACTGTTCCTGATCCAGGCCAGGATGCCACTGGCTCTCCTGGAATGAGGGAGATGTGCATGTCAGGTAAGCAGGCCACAGCAAATTGTAATTATCTGGCAAGATCGATACAGCAATTCTATACATACCTCCAAAGAGTTTATGGTAGTTGACTGAAGCTGAGCAGCCCTCAGGCTTCAGGACTCACCAGCTATTATATGCATGGAGACAGATGACTGGAGGGCCAGAACAAGAGACTTTCCAGGAGGCACAGGTGGATGACAAGGAGCTCTTGCATTTAAAAAAGTCATTGTGATAATGAGTAAAAAGATGATGATAAAAATTCTGTACAAGGTCCGTTGGATTTTTTCTTTACAGCCTGCAAGCTCTCTGCCCACTTTAGGTGCTGATTAACAAAAGCCTTTCAAAAGCCCATTCATTCGCAGCCCACTCATTCATCCTCTGGATGCATGATGGGATCTTGGCACGTATGCAGACACTTGAGAAGAGGATTTTCATGTGCCAATATAGTTATGACTTTGCTAATATGTCTTCCTTGTCCAGGATATTTTTAAGCAATCTGAAGACTAATGAATCATACGGCAGAAGAATGTTACTGGGCAGAATACGTGAGGCATAAAAAAGAAAAGACAGACAGCTGAACAATTAATTTTCGATTACAATTAAGTGAGGACATTTTCTGAGAACATTTACTAAGAAAAGACATTGCTGGGGTTTTAGTCACTTTCTGTGACATGAGCAAGATGATTCAAACTAGGCAGATTCATGCAAACATAAAATATCAAGCGAACAGTACAGACTAAGCAAATTAATCTGGCACAGAAGATGTGAATATGCAGAGAAGGAATCTTAATGCTTAATGATTAGTTCCAGACCTTAGGGCACAGGCTGGATAGAAGTGTCTGAGCTTGAGCTGTTCATCCAATAGTCCTGTTCTGCTAAAGTATTATTATCATCAGACACCATCACCTCATGGCATTGCCCCCAAATGTTCTCCAAGCGGTTAGTAAAACTCTGACTGTGCTAAAGTGTTTCCAAAGTAGTGTTACTCTTACTTCTAAAAGCAGAACGAATAACTTATCATCTCTTTGGAGAAGCAGGAAGCTAGATGGGTCCACATGACAATTCCCCATTTTACTCTGATTCAGTTAACACATGGGGGAAAGGGGAGTTCATAAACCAGCTAACTTTAAAGAAAGACAAGGTTGTATTTACATCCATGACAATACTCAACTTGAATCTCAGTACTGTGACTTTCAAAAGACAAGTGGGCTAGAATGAACTAGGAAAAAACCTTACCCCAACTATGGGCTATTAAGTTAGTAGCAAGAAAGGAAAAAGTGTGTTTCAGAGAGCTTTTTAATTACTTTACAAGCTTTATTAAGTAATAATTAGGGATGGCTTTTTATTTGGAAGTGCAATACAGTGTATAAAGTACTGTCCAAGGTGGTACTTCTCTGTGGGGAGGTGGGGGGGGGGGAAAGAAGTTTTGCATGTATGTGCTTTCACTGCTTTTTCAATCTGCCAGGTTATCCAAGGCTTTGATGGTGAAAGCGTAACTGTTGTAACAAGAGGAAATGAAAACATCAGTGAGTCTGATCAGAAGCTTGTCCAGAAGAGGTAAGTGTTAGAGCAAGGTACTGTCTTAGCTGAAAATAAATTCTTCATAAACAAGACAGCTGCTAACTTGGAGTGTGCGGTTAGCTACCTCTTAGTCTTTCCTTCTTCCTTCTACTGTCCAGTAGGGGCTTCACCCACCATAAGACCTGACGTGCTAAATGTGAGACCAGAGGAAAGGGACAGCAGGACAGACGAGCTCTGCATTACCCAGCAGTACTGCATCCAGGCTTTACAAGACTGTGCATATGAAAGGACAAACTCTCTTTGAGAGCATGCCAGTTGAAGTCTTAATTACACTAACTGCAGGGTAAAGATGCCCCTGAAAGAGAGGAGTAAACACCCACAGGAAAAGGAGCACTACAGCAGTTTTTTAATTATTGTTATTGGAAGAGACTTTTGGAGACTGAGGGATTAATTCGCCTGCTTTATGCATTCAATTTATTCCTATACACATCATGTTTGTTCATTATACCTCTCTTTCAAACCACACACATACACAAAGTTCATCTGAAGCCTCAAACAAGCCACCTCTGAGCAGATGCAAGCCTTGTAAAAGATTAATAGGCACAACAAGCAATCTCGGCTGCAGGGGGAAAAATATCCTAGTTAAATATTTCAGTGCTTTCATCAAACATCTGTCCCCTGCACTGTGCTTGATAGAATGGCAAGGTAGCTTCTTACAAAGATTAACAGACATCTGCTCCACTAAAATCAACCTGGCCGGTGGAGTGCCAACTAAATGCTGAGCACACTACCTTGGACTCACTCAGCAGCCTGTTGTGAGCCTGTGAAGATGTTCCAGCATTAGCTACCTTCAAAATGCATCCCTTGGAAGATAACAGCATGGGTGGGGTTTTATGTTAATAGCAAATCAGCTGGCATGGTACCTGTCAACTACACTGGGAGCCTGCTTCCTCCAGGTCAGAGGCAAAGGGAGGTATACATCCAGAGCTGCATACAGGATGGCTCACTTTTTGTTTAAACAGCCATTTGTGAAGGCAGGAAGCTGCAAGCAGCGTCGAGTTTCAGTGCCAGACAAAGAAGGTTGCTTGGAAATGGCAGTGGCTTGTTTTTACTGTCTTGTCTCCCAGGCCTTCAACACAGAAAGACCAGGATAAAGTTTTCAAACACTCTGCACACATTCAGGTACAAGGCACACTTGCAAGATATTGGTAATGGGAGAGAAGCTGCAGGATGTATTTTACATCACTGAAGTGAGTACAAAAAGGTGAACATTGGAGCAGTTTCCCTCCACAAGAGATTTCTGGGTATCACACAGCTGCCACCACAGCTCATTCTTCCTCCCTCCTGCAAGGACATCTGCTTGTGCTATGCCTGACTGCCTTTAACTGCAGCTCTCTCAAACACCTCTCACCCATATCAGGAGTGCTCAGGACTACCCCATGCCCTAAAGGTACCCACAAATAGTGCCCAGCTCCTCATGCAGGGTCTCATGGCAAAGCCAAACACACTGCACTCAGGAGAGCTGGAAGGCAGACAGATTTCTGGGGCATCGCCTCAGGTTGCTCCCTTCACAACACAACACAGGGTAAAAAGTAAAATAAATGAAAGCCTAGGAAATGCTCTGATCTCTTCCACTTGACAAGCAATTAAAGTTGCACCATGGATGTCAAATTGCTTTGGGATCTGACAGGCTGCCAGGCCCTCCTCAAAGAAACCACTAGACTTGGGGTTTCTACCTCACCTCACTCACCACAGAGCACCAAGGAAAGGTTAAATGCTCCTCAGTTCCACTCCCAAACCCGAACGGAGGTCACATCCCTGTGCAGTGCACTGCCAGCCCAAGTGCAGCCAGCCACACCCTCCTCTCCTCTTGCAACAGGTCATCATCACCCCATATGCAAACCTCTTCAGCTGCTGGTACCACCCCATGCACAATTAGGTTTTCAAAACAACTCTGTTTTCTAAGCTCAATTTAGATCGCAGGGTACCGCAAGTGGGGAAGGAGCAAAGGAGTAAGGGGAGACACAAGGCATGCAGCCATGAGAGCTTTTGGAAATGCCGAGGCTCATCCTTTCAAATCAGCCTCTGCCACCCAAGAATTGGACCCACCAGCCAGAGAAATAAAAGGCTGTTAAAACTTGGCAGGACCGCTTATCCTGCTCCAGTGTCAGACGACTTCTTGTGGCACTGCGTGATGCTTCCAGCATCCGTCACTCAACCGCTGTGTTGCGGTACAGCTTTATTCATGGAGAAACGTTCAAAGCCAAGGATTATCAGCAAACATCTTCATCACCTGGTGCCTCTTACCAAGTACAGACTGAAGGGATTTCCCTGAAGCTGTGAGCAGTGCAGGAGTACAATTATCTTAATAGCAGCTTTCCTCCCAGAAGATTGTACCCATTTTCCAACAGGCACTAAAAATAAAAATAATTTAAAAGGAGGCACCCAATGAACAAGCTGAATTTTTGCTTCCTTAAACGAGAACAATGAAGTACTTAAAGCATGGAGCATTTAATAATATTTAAAATACAGAGGCAATAGCCAGGCTCTAACGGCTCAGAGCTGCCATTAAAATTAATAGGGCTACCTACTAATTACCTCTGAGGATCAGACCACTCTGTTCCTTGAGGATTTGCACTCCTCCAGTTTAAAAACACTGGCTTAATCTCTGTTCAGTCTTCCTCACCTTGCTTTAAATAAGCAAAGTAATGGACTCCTTTTGCGCTCTCTTTGTCCTTTTGAAAGCAGCCATAGATTCACAGATGCAAGAGGCTCATAAGCAAGATCACAAATACTGAGGCTTGCTGGACAAACATCAGCAAGTCGGTAAGAACTGCCTGTGCGTCTGTGTCTTCTGCAGAGAAGGTTCAGTCCCACTGAAGTCCCAACACTGGAGCCTCACGAGTACTCTTCTTGCTGAATACACCATCCACTTCTGCTCAAACAACACAAATCATGCCCTTTCAACATTTTTTTTGGACTGAAGTGAAATTCATCCACTGTTTTGAGCTCCTTTTTTTTTTGTTATTGGGAATGAGACTTGCTCCCATGAAGGAAGAATAGGGGAGCTGAGGGCTTGGGTGATGAGGATTTATTTGCGCTCATCCTCCTGCCACCAGTAGCCTCCTGAGCTGAATGGCTGCTCCAGCAGCTCCCACTCCCAGGCTGCAGGCATCTGCTCCATGCAGGCACTGATAATGGCACATCCTTTGCTGCAGAGACAAGGCCCAGCCTGCTCTCAAGGGAGCTCCTCTGTAGACTTCAACAGACCATTAGAGGACAACTGGGGAACTTCTGCTGCTGCCTCAAACCACTCCACTAAGACCAAATTACAGTGAACAGAGGCGACACAAAGCCCTGCAACTGTGGCACAGAATCGGCCTTAGGCTCAGCCACACTTGCCCCTCCCCACTCATTGGCCTTGGGAGCTGCACTTATGCCCAGAAAACACAGGTTAGCTGTGTCCCACCACAGCAACTCATATTATCTTGTGGGTGTCTGCACCCTCCTTTTTCTTTTAAAGAATCAATATGTAACTGTTTATGGACACAGAGCAAAGAAGACTTTAGTCTATGCCTTATCCTCCATGACCCCAAAACCTCTCTGCTGTGCATACCTGTGCCAAAGGTCTCCCCTGCCAGCTGGCCCATGCTGGAAAGGTCAGCAATCAGAAACTCCACCTCCCCTATGCTACTTTGCTCAGTGATACTAAAGCAAGATGTCAGCGAGGCTACGTTGTGGTGTGCAGCAGAAGCAGTTACTCATGCTGTACACACGTAGTTGTCCTGCTTAACCAAGGTAAGGATTAAGTGCTGCTTCTTTCCCCCACAGTCCTTGTTTTTCTGGTTTCTGCACAAGGCTACCCAGGACTTCGAAGGGAAAAGCAGATTCAGCAAAGAGAGGAAGGGCACTTCCCCCATCACATGCAGAAGAGGCTTTGTTGGAAACTAAACTTGTGTGAATATTCAAACATTGCTTTGCCTCTATCTCTCTGCAGGAAGCACGCTGATACTTGAGAGTCCACTTCATTAACTCAGCATCAAGCCCAGAGCATTTCCTCCACTGACACTCAGGAGATTTCTGATGGCAGCAGCAGCACACCCATCATGGTGAAAAGGTAAAGTACGTTTGTATAAACCAGCTTCAAAATCAAAGGCAAACCCTCCAAGACTTGACAAACCACACTGCCAGCTTCAGAGCAAGACTGATAAAGGAGGGATCTTACAGCAAGGAGGGTTTTGGTGCCATACTTCAGCAAACTCAGGATTCCTGGTTAATGCATATCACATACAACAAGCACCTTGGTACCAGATCCCTGCACCTCAAACCTGCAGGCAGGTACTTGACCTATCTGGGAACTTTGAGAGAAGGTGCCAAAGTCACTCAGATTTTGCTCTGAGTGATTCTACTGAGAATGTCATTATATCTTTACCTAGTTAAGGTCTGTCACCTCATCTACATAGGAGCCATATGTCAAAAGTACCCTGCTGAAAGTTCCCACAGAGGCAGTATGCACAACGGATGGCTTTCACATCTGAGTGACTCCCCTCCTGTTCAGGAGAGGGCTATCATGTTTTCCATAACTTGCTCACTTCATTGTCTGCAGTCAGACAGCACTGTTAGCATTGTTACTGCCAAGTAAACCATGATATTATTATTCTCCCGAGACTTAATCCACAACCCACTGAAGACAATCCAAAGCCTCCCCTTCACTTCTGCTGGCTGAGCCACGTTACCAGTTAAATACACATTTAAGGCATGAAAATCATCACTAAGGCCAGTCAGGAGAGGGTGGATGGACACCCTGGCACCCAGCCCCAAGCACAGCTTCTTGTTAGTTCCTCAACCTACACGTAGTTTTTTGACAGGCACGAAGAATATTACAAGAGCCTTCTCTTTGCAGTACTAATATTTGAAGGTTTTCAGCTCTTGCACATCAAACTAAGCCCCTCAATAAACTGAACTCGTGTGGCTTACTCCAAAGAGCACTTGTCAGGGCTATTCCCAGTACAGCAGAGCACAGTCAGAGCTGGGGAGCAGGGACTCCACAGCCTCCTGGGGACTGAATGGCTCCAGGCACTCCCAGAGGAGCACCACAGACCTTTAGCAGCATCACTAGCTTCATCTCTTAAAGCCTTTGTGGAGATCCACAGGAGAGCAAAAATAAAGCCTTCCAGGTTTTGCCACCGCTTCTCACTTTTGTCCTGCTAAAAGGCTGCATCACCATGCTTGAAGGGAGAAAGGAATATGCACATTTCCACTCCAACCCTTTCCTGGCCATGCCACTCTCTTCAGAGCCACTTTTGTTATACCAACCACCTTAAAAGCAGAGAAACTCAATCTTTCTCTTTCAAACGCAAATGCCAGCTGTCTCTATGGCTGAAATACACTTTCTTTCAACGTTCTCCTATTATGTCAAAAAGAAGCAAAGAAATATTTAAAAGGCAGCAAATTAAAGACTGATAAAGGAAGAAATCGCCCAAAGCAAAGCCCACAAGACTTGATTCAACTCCCACAAAGTTTAGCAAAATTGTTTAAAAGGCAGAATATTTGTATCAAAGAGAGCATCCAGATTTATAGCAGCAGGAAGAAAAGAGGGGAACAGTATGCAGCAAGGCTTGGAAGGGATATAAATCTGCCTGCTTCAAGAGCAACTTCAGCTCTGAACTGTTATATAAATATAACAGTTGGAAACTTTCTGTGTCAACACAGTCACTCCCTTCTCCCAGTCGGTATTATTTCTCCTTCAAACACCAAGCAGCAGAGCCGTCTCTCCTTCCCTTTGGTGCTGCTACCCAAACCTCTGCAGATGCTCTCATCCAGCTGAGGAACCCCAGCTATGAGCCCCAGGACCTGCAGCAGTTTGGAGCGGTGCCTACGCTAAGCACCGCAGCCAAAGCAGGAGGGGCAGGGCAATTTCAGCAAGCTGTGATTAACCCTTCGGCATGCTGCAGCCAAGCATCCATCTCCCTGTGCTGACTCCAGAGGAGTGAAGGAGTGATACCATCAGGAAGTACACAACCATGCGAAACGAAAGGAAAAACTTGCTCACTGCGAGGGTGCCAAAGCACTGAACAGGCTGCCCAGAGAGGTTGTGGAGTCTCCTACTCATTCAAAACCCGTCTGGACACATTCTTGTGCAACCTCCTCTAGGTGTATCTGTTTTAGCAGGGAGGTTGGACTAGACGATCTCCAGAGGTCCTTTCTAACCTCTATCATTCTGTGATAGTAAACCTACTGAAATGAGCGCCAGATGAAGTGAGGTTCCATCAGTCTCCTCCGGCCCGGAGACAGCAGAGCTTTTGCTGCAGGGCAGACACCAAGGAAATGTTCCTGCTGCCCAGAGGGTCTGATCATTGATTCAGCATTTTCAGCGCCAGCACTTCTGCATTGCATCATCGCCATCTATTTACTCAAGTCACAGATGAAAGCCAGCAAGGCAGAGCACTGCCAAGACTTCCCAACCTGGAAACTAGGGCATGAGAGACTATGAGAGACATTGTGTTTTGTAACAGGAGGAACTTTCCAGTAGTGAAAAACTGGTCCTGCTTCAAGCCCTGTGCTCCGAGCTGCACTCACCGCCTCCACACACACACAGAGGACTGCTGTGCAAGGCTGCATGCACCATGACAAGGTGTACATCCATGGATGCAACTTCCCAGAAAATCCTGTACCACTGCAGAGAAAAGATCGTTTTCAAAGCTTCAGATCCTGGTCCTTAGAGACAATTAACTCCATTATTAGACTTCAAAGAGAAAAAAATATATTAAAAAAAAACCTAAATGAAAATAATTTTCTTTCCACAGCTATAAAATGCTACAAAATCCATTTTATCTTTGCATATCCCACATCCTCTTTACAAAGCTCTTGAATGCTGTGCATGAAATCCTATTAATTTATAGGTATTATTGAAGGCTTCTGGATTTAATATTCAAATGGCTTCCTCTTTTTTTCTTTTTGTATCTGAGCATAAAGCAAAAGCCCCTCTCATTGTGTGCCTAGTGAAGAAACACAGCTGAGCAAGGTCAGCCTCAGTCTAGCACCTGCAGTAATATTTCAACATCAGAGACAGTATTCCTTGAACCCTGCAAATGTCCATCATCTCTTCCTTAGCCACCCTTCCTGAGTCGTGCAGTTGGTGACCTTCCCTTCCACCGAAGCCAAACTACTTCCCAGAACCTTCCCCAAGCTCTCTGAGAGGTTTAGGTTTCCACAGGATGCTGTAGCTCAGCTGCTCTGGAACACAAGTCAGTCCTCGCAGGAAAAGCTGAATCTCCCTCTCCCATCTGAGCACCACGGCTGAGTTTCCTCTGAGCTACAGATCCTAAATTCCTGTATTATCCCATGACTGTAGAATTTTTGAGAGAACAGGGAAAGGTAGAGGGAATCCATAAATCACTCACTTTTCTCTGAAAAAATGTAAAACCACTGCAGGCAAACTTTCCACTGACGTTCGGCCTGAGCACCGCCAGCCTTTTACCTCACCGCTCCCTCCGTAACATGGAGGAAAAGGCTGCACAGGAGGAAAGGCATCCACACTGTCCCACCTAGGAATCAGCCTGGCAGGATGTAATTCTCACAGGGTGGGGAAGGGGAGGAAATTCAGCTGTTGGCAGATTTTCAGCAGCCAATCTTCCTTAGAAACATATAGATTTGATTAAAAACGTTTGCTTTCTGTCCAAATCTGGTAGAAGAAAATGAATGGTGCTCTTTGTTAGCCATCAATCTTCCCCACTTGTCCATGTGCCAGATGGCACCGCACTTCATAGGAGGAGGAACAATAAGCAAAGAGTCAGTTGTGCAGAAAGTTTGCTTATAATCATTTAATCTCAGGCAAACAAAAGGAGAATAAGAGTGGAAAGAGGGAAAGAAGAGTATTAACTCAGTGTTCGTTCGATTTATGTTTTTTAGATAAACCCCTGTTCTTGACAATGCTTTGTTGACATCTCTGAAACTTCTATTCGCCCAAAAGGATTTTGCATTTTTAAGAGAGTTTCAAAGGGTGAAAGGTCCACAGAGTGACCAATTGTTATCAAACACCAAAATGGAAGCATTTATAACCTGCAAGAGAAGCCTGAACCTATGGCACTGCCAAATACTGACTCTCCCAGCCCCTAGAGCTCCCACTCTGAGATCAAGGAGGGAGGACAGGAGCTGTGAGCAAGGAGAGGAGCAAGAACCACACTCCAGCCCCACTAAGATTTCCCTTAAAACAAGATCCAATGATAGGTTTCATTTGTCAAAGTGACTGCTAAAACCAATCAACATCTTTTACTTTAAGAGAGAACTTCATGTGTAAATCACCGAGACATGCAGGAGGAACCCTATGGTGCCATTTTCACAGAGTCTCACTTCAGAATATAGCTGCACTTTAAGATTTGATACTGCTTAACAGCATCTGTTGGTATTGTGCCAATAGCATATGTTGGGAGCAGATATGGATTCCAATGCCAGCAACAATATGTATTTTAAACCTAGCTAAAGAACAACAGAGCAAGGGGAACAGCAAGACTTCTCAAGTGAGAAGCAGAGTCTGGATGAGCTCCCATAACCAAATTCAACCCCCAAATTATCTGCAGGTTCATGATTAACAGTGAATTAATTCCATGGAATAGCTACATCAGATCAGAGCCCTGGAAGTACAGAGGCAAGGGAAAGCAAACAAAGTGATCTGGCCAAGCACGGGCAGCAGGAGAGCCAGGAAAAGAAGAGGAAGTCTCCTGACTCTCACCATCATGCAGCATACACAAGCGGCTGCCTCCATGAGTTATAAGGTGGTGGAGCCCCTCTCCCACTGCTCCCATTACTAGACCTGCTGCAAAACATCACAACAGTGTGGGAGCACTGAATGAAGGTTCAATGATGGCTCAAGGCACAAGGAAATAGTTCTCTTAAAACAAGTGTGCAATGAAGCATTCTGATTTTGGAGTGAGTATTGCAAAGGTGGCACACGCTGCGTCCTAGCCTGAACCTGAGAGCCTCCTGTTTTTGGAAAGTCTGAGACATTATCTCTCTCCAAAGATCTCATTCACACATTATGGAAAAAAAAATAAAATTCCAAAACTAGAAAGAAGAAGAAGGAGGAAAAAAAAAACCAACTTGAAAATTTTGGCTGTGTCAGTACTGGCAGACGAAATAATCCTAGGGGACACATTATTGCCTCAGCTCTAGCGGATCAGATTTAGACAGCCAGGATTCATTCTTTTGGCTCTGCTGTTGACCTGCTGCTTGAGCCTATTCATCTCCCCTCTGTACTTCTGTTTGTTCATCTGCAAAATGAGCAAGATACTAATCTCCTGTTCAAAGCATTTCAAAACTGTGGATGGAATAGCTAAGTGCTGCTGGTGTGAAGAATCACATCACTTGCAATCTTTTTTTCCAGCTGTTAAGTAGTTAATTGTGCAATCTGAAGTGATCAGATGGTTTCCTTCTCTAACCAGGCCTTCCTATCAAACTGAGATCTTGAAGCATCGCTAAAAACATCTTGCAGAATTAATGGTCTCACTTCTCTCCCAAATGTATTGATTCCTCACCTGACAGTATGGTGAGGCACAAAGCAAAGCAAGAAAGAAGCTCTATAGAAGGAGAAAAAAAATACAGAAGTAGCAAAAATAACACATCCTGCTCAAAAAAAAAAAAACCCAAACAGCAAACCAACAACCAGCCCAAAGAACAAAACAAGCAAGCTAAAAAAAAAAACACTTAAAAAAACCCCAACACACAAAGAAGCAGCTCAGACAAACCCACAGCAACCAACTTACCTGAACTCTAAAATGTCAAGAAAAAAATTACATCTGCCTAAGACATTAAAGATAACAGCAGCAGCTCCACGGTTGCTGCATTATCCAGCACTGAACAATTTCATGCTCTTAAACTACTTCATGGGGAAAAAAAAAGTCACAGCGAGTCTTGGCAATATCTTAAGTGGAACAAAGTGAAAAACAGCCCAAGTTACAATACGGGGAGCTGTTTGTGTTCAAAGTAACTTAATCTTCTAATACTGCTGTGTACTTTAAATGCACAGGAGGAAGGAGCTTTGAGGCATTATCTACTGCACGCAGCGGATCTGGGGTAAGCAATATTGGCTGCTGCTGCTCAGCTCTGGGCTACAGCCTGGGGGTAAGTCCACGCTGGCAACAGCTGGAGAAAAAGTAAACTAATACCACGGGTCAACATTTCGTACCACCTTATATAGGCTAAAATAAATTGCCCTGATTAGCACATGCCCCAGTTTTGGAGATGAAAACTTTGATGCAGCTATGAGGCTGACTGCACAGCACTAGTGTGTAGGTGCAATCGGTAAAAACACACAGGCAGCACTCCTGGATTTACATCACTTTTAAGTTAAAGGACAGATGCAAGTGGAAGAAAAATATTTTGTTACTCCTGTTGAAAAGCTTGCAAAGGGAGGCACAGAGAGGTTAAGACAACCTATAAAACACCAGAGGTGAGAACTGGGTTTTAGTCCCAGTCTTACGCATAAACCCAACCTCTCTCAGCCTATCTGACACTAAGCACAGCTCGACACAGATTGTGAGAGATGCTCAGCTTGCTGAGACACCACCTCACCTCCTGTCACATCAAGGGAGAAGCAGCATCACGTTAGTTCACATTAGTTGCAAGCATTCCCATGAAGGAGAAAGTTTTTTTTCTTTTTTAAACTAATTTGGTTTTAATGAGCTCAGTTCCCATTTCAGGTTCCCTGCAAGACACAAAGCTATCACAAGAGGCCTGGTAAATTATGCACCTTTAAGGATAAGCTGAACTTCAGACTTTAAGGAGGGGGGCGGAGCGGGGGGGGGAGAGAAGTCATAAACGCAGATAAAGCATTCTGCAGAGTAGAAATGCTGAAGACATTTCGTGTTACAGTGGGACTCCCTCCCTCCTCTCTGAAGGTGAAAAGGAAAGTATCAAAGCGTGACAAACAGAGAGGAAAGGGAGCCTGCCTATCAGCTTGTCAATCTGCCAATAAATCCCAGAGCTCCGCTAATGCCTTCAGTTCCCCTACACGTCTCACACTGTTTAAAGACACTGTGATGTGCACTCTGAAGAATTCAAGGAGGTGGAAGCAAAGCCCAAGGCCTTTATGCTTAACTGTTGAGGAAGAAAAAGGGAAGAGGAGAAAACTCTCAGCTACGAGGGTTTAATAGACTGCAGCACACCTGCAGCCTCTCCCATTTATCACTGTGCCACTGTAATTTATAGATTTGCACTTTATGCTGATATCCAGCCTGACGTGTGAGCATCTGTGCATGACAAAGGCTGAGAGTCAGGGAAGACCACCTGCTTGCTCAGTAGTTACTACTCTGTGGAAAAAAAAAGAGGTAGGAAAAAAAAAGCCATGGCTATATCAGAGATTTAAAATTCAGGTTGATTCCCCTCCCCCCCAGGCAGAATAAAATGCATCAAACACCCAAAATGCTGAACTCTTTGGGGTGAAACACTGCTGCTGCTAGATCTTGAAATGACCTTCAAAAGCACTACAGCTCATCAGGGCAGATTTACACCAAAACCTGCACTGTAGCATTCCTGCTGTTCATCTTTATCACCACAGCTTTCTCCAAGTGCCAAGGGAGGTCAAGACCTCACTGCCTTTTTTGGTTTTTTTTTCCACAAGACCTTTTATACTTCCTCTTAGGACTCAGCAACCTGCTCCATGGTGAGCCAGGTCCTATCTCCCCAGTGGGGGACTAATATTCACAATAACATATTTGTAAGAGTGCATGAATGAACTGTGATTGTCCAGCAGCTTTAAATTGAGATTGACTTTTTAAAAGCATCTTTTGCATCAGAACTGAACCGGGACATCGAATCACAACACCTGTCAGGCCAGCATGGATATGGATGCACTCTGGTAGAGAACAGAGGTGGATACAGGCCATGAAATGTCAAAGTACATCCTAAAACTCTCTTTTTTTTTTTTTTTTAAGAAACTTAATAATTTTTTTTTAGCCTTTTTCTTCATTGCTTTTTATTTATTTGAAGCTTGTCATTAACATTCACCACGGGCTGTCCAAAAGGTGCACCACGCTCTGCTTCCTGCTTTTCACTTCTACAAGTGCAGAGGGTTGGTTTTTTTTCTGCATCACTCACCCACATGTTCATTTCAGGGTGGATTACTTCCCCAGCATACAGCAGTCAGCGCTGGTGTTACCTTCCCCAGGCATGACCAAAAGTTCTCCCACAGAAAGTCTCCAGAGCAAGATAATCCAGGCAGCGATCAAACCTTATTACATCCAGACTCTTTGATACTTACATGCTGTACCAAAGCCAACCAACAATTCATTTGAAAAGTCACCGTGGGCTATTTTCTAATTAAAACTTGAAGTTTATAAAACCATGATAAGAAATTGAGATTTTCATTTTACCAAGTTTGGGTTTTGGTTTTTTTTTTTTTTTTTTGCTTTGTTCTAATCATCCAAGTTGGGGAGAGGTAGAGAAAATAAACATCTCAATTTTAATAAGGCCACAATTTCAACTGCCAGAAATGCATCACATTTGTCTGATGAGTCTCAGAGCAACCCTTAACCAGCCTGCCCTTCCCGACATTGATGGATTGTATAATTCCAGGAAGTAAAATATAATGATGGAGACAGATGAACAGACATCCAAGAAACAGAGTAAAAAAGATACTGCTTAGCCATAAAAAGCAATATTTCATATATAATGTTATTAAAACTAAGAAAATTGTTATCTGCAAAAAGACTCTTGCCCTTTTGAAACTCATAAGGAATAGGTGGAATCTTGTTCTGTGTAACGACTACCCCAAAGGCACTTGTAGAGTCATTTTTAGAGCACTACTTTAAGACACCTGCATCATTCTGTAGGCACTGTATGAACTTTGAAGACAGAATACATTTTAGAGTTACCTGAATTTATCTCTTCCCCACCATCTAACATCTGAACGCCTTTTGCACTGATTTTCTGCTTGAATCACCCAAGGCTAAAGGTTGGACAGGACTTTCGGAGACCATCTAGTCCAGACCCTGCTCGGAGCAGGGTCAGCCAGGCCAGGCTGCTCAGGGCCATCCATGTCAAGTCAGGTTACTGCAATGGGTCATTCAAGTTACACACCACTGTGTCTCTCAATTAGTCAAATAATGATCTGACAGTAATAAGATTTGATTTTTAGGATCAAGTGGCATTTAAGACCTTTTTCTTTCTTGAGCTAATGCATGACAAGGTGCCACAATCTCCCTATCCCTACATCATTCACAGTGTTTTTTTTCAAACCATTTTCCCCAATTGCTATCGACAGTTCATCAACCAAAAAAAAACCCCTCCTCCTCAACTCTCTTCATCTAAAATCATGAACTTAGCCCTTTCTGGCTCAAAACTTCCCCAACAAAGCCTCACATTGTGCCTCAAAGGTCAGTGCAGAGCCCTGCTCAGACAAAGAGTGAGAAGCAAGTCTACAGGCTGGGGCTGATCAATTCATCCAGATTTTACCCCTTAAAAGCAGGAGATCCCAGAGGAGTACATCTCAGGCTACAGACACTTCCCAGAGGTAATTCCTGAGCTAATTTCAAAGCGATGGCACCACATTCCTTGGCAAAGCAGAGCACAAATATTTCTTGCATGCATGAACTGCTGGGAGCCACCAGAGAGCCTGGTACTGCTCACAATGACCAATTAAGTTTGCAAACCTTTAATCCAGACTGTAAGCACTTTAAAACAGAGACAGTGTTTGTTGCTCTTTTCTGTTCCTTAACACAATAGGGCTAATCCTTGTTCAACATTTAAGGGTGCTTCCAACACGAATAATCTCCTCCTCAAAACACAGTTGATTTTTGCCCTAACACTGGAGCTGTTCACTGTAAGTAGCAATATATATATATATATATATTTCTTTTTACTAAAGAGTTGGTTTAAAAAGCTGAACTACAAAGTAGTTTTTCTGCCTGTGTTTTTAGAAGAATTTAATAACTAAAGGATGGGAGACAACAAAAAAACAACAACAACAAAAACCTCACCAAAACAACCTTTAAACAAAAAATCTCAAGCAACATGCACACATACAGCCTTCCCCTTCAAATCACTTCAAAATGCTTTCTAGACAGATGGTGTTTTCCCTATCTTGACTCCAGTTCAAATCTCCTTTCTGGAGAGACCAAGTTTTCCACTGAACTGCACATTATACACCAACAAGGAATAAATAGGCTATATATAGCTTGCAGCCAAATTGCTGCAGTCTTGCAATGCAGCATATTCAGGAGTCCTTTAAGGACAGCCAGCGTGCTGGCAATGCAGCCTGCACTAGCTTCAAGTCCTCCACTTTAGAAATCATTACCTCCACATCAATCAGCACCATCCTCTTCAGAGCTCACTGGAAGCATGTCGCTTCTCAAACTGCAAAGCAACGGGGACACGGCGCCATCCCTCTGTACGCTGCTGCTTCCTTTATGATCTCTTTGTTAGGGACGACTAAAAATCATTCTCCCACCACTGCTCTTCAGTAATTTGTACAGAGCAGCTAGTAGGACTTCACACCATGGAGGGCTGTCCACCTCTTTTTGAGCAGACAGCTCACCGATGGAGTGAGTGAGGTCCTGAAGGTGGGGAAGGCAGCTGCTTATCTTCACACCTTCCAAAGAATCTGAGAAGTCACAGATGAGGCTACCACTACCAGACACCAAGGATTAGCATTGCTGCTAAAAAACTGAAATAAAAGCCCCCAGACAACCACTACATACGCTCAAAACATTGCTTAGAGAAACGCTGAGCATCCAGCCATGCACTTTTTGTGATGCTCCTTGAGAGGTGTACACTTATTTTCTCCCCTCTTAGGAAGCACTGGTGAATTTGTGGTTTTCCAGCCTCAGCTGCCTCTTCTGTTTGTGGCAGCTTGTCCAAAGCACAGGACAAGATGTCTTCCAACAGCACCTCTGCTCCACAAACAGCACACTGTGATGTTCAGAGATCTGCCCCTCTTGGCAGGACATGGGGATCAGATCACTGCAGGAACTAGGATTTGGGCTCCACCAACCCCATGGTAGAGAACAGCAGAGTACACGGTCATAATTGGCTTTCCTGGCACCAAAGATTCCTTTCATGAGGAAGCAATTCAGGCCCATGAAAGCTCTATGTTTTTCAGGAAATCTCTTAGCAAAACTCACTCCACTTTATATGCCCACTGCTGCATGGCTACATGATGTGCTACCCTCAGCAGGAGGAGAGCCAAAACGCAGAAGAAAGATTCACTGTTCAGGCTAACCAGGCACTCACAAGAGACCTGCAGTGTGACCTGCCCCTTGTATGCCTGCAGCTAAGCCTGGAGGCACAGTGAGGGGCTTGAGCTCACCTAGGCTTCCAAACCTTAGCCAAGGCAGCACTGAACTGCTGCTACACCAGCTCATGCAGCAGAAGCAGATGTGCAGTGCCAGGGGCTGCCAGCACACCAGTAAGCTGAGACCACCTACATATAGCTAGGGAGAAAACAAGCCAGGAGTTGAATTCAGCACTGCTTGGTCTACAGGCACTTATGCCTGTGCACCCCACAACCTCATGGCTTCAATGTGACCTCTGTTTTAGCACTTGCCTGAGCACACTCCTACCACATACTTTGCAATACCTGGCTGCAAAAGCTTCAGGGAACTCAGGCAGCCCCAAGGATGAGCAGCTCTGGGGATGTTCTTCACAGAGACAGTGATTTGCCATTGGAATGGGCTGCCCAGGGAGGTGGTGGAGTCACCGTCCCTGGAGGTGTTCAGGAAAAGACTGGATGAGGCACTTAGTGCCATGGTCTGGTTGACTGGATAGGGCTGGGTGCTAGGTTGGACTGGATGATCTTGGAGGTCTCTTCCAACCCAGTTGATTCTATGCTATTCTATTCTATTCTATTCTATTCTATTCTATTCTATTCTATGTCTGTAAGAGAGAGGAAATTCTGAATCAGGAAGGGAACAGATGGGAATCCTAGAATGCCTTAAGTTGCAAGGGACCTTATATATTGTCTAGTTCCAGCCCCCCTGCCACAGGCAGAGGCTCCTTCCACTAGACCAGGTTGCTCAAAGCCTCATCCAGCCTGGATGAACCTCCAAGGATGAGGCATCCACAACCTCTCTGGGCAATCTGTTCCAGTGACTCACCAGGCTCATAGATAGAACTTCTTCCTAACGTCCAATCTAAATCTACCGTGCTCTAGTTTCAAACCATTGCCTTTTGTCCTATCACCACAAGTCCTTAGAAATATCCCCTCCGAGAAACAAATCATGAGTGGGATCTAAAAACTAAAACTATGCAAAACTACAGAGCCTTTGCCACTGTTGTCTGTTGGGTTGTTTGGGGGGTTTTTTTGTTACTCAGTCTGTTCCCTGACCCAGCGAGAGCCATCTGGCTCCAGGTGAGCTGCTGCCTGCGCACACATTTATTTAGGTTTTCTTTTTGCATGTCGTGCTGGCAACGCAGGAAAACGCTTATTGTTTTCCATGTTTACAAACAGCCCCTTCAGATCTCCCTTCCCTCTCTGTCCCCTGAGGTAATGTGTATTGTAATAAATTCATAATTCGCATTAGGCTGATTTAAACAGCTTTGGAGTGGCATGTTTTAGTGCCTTGATTCAATTGTCTGCCTCGCAAACTGACAGCCAGCAACTCCCCGGCGGTGGGAAGCTGCTCCCGCTCGCAAACGGGGATAAACGTGCTGGAAGAGCCACGCTTGCTAGAAAAGGAATTACTAACAACATCATTTAAGCTCTTCACCAAGGAGATAGGATAAATACTGCTGTCAAGTCCCAAGCATGTTACTGGGCTACCAGGCTTTACGTTTGGGGTTGCTTTTGGACAATGCTGTCAAGGAGCAGCATCACATTTAAGATAAATTCCAGCCATCCAGGCATGAAAAAAATAAATCCTAGCAAGCTTATTACCACCAAACCTCCTTCCACTCATACAGCATCTTGCAAGGCACACGTAAAGGACCACCACAAGGTAGGAGCAGATAAAACTACACAGAATCGTAACATTGTTTGAGTCGCAGAAGTCATCAGAGAATCACAGAATGGTTTATGTTGGAAGGGACCTCAAAGATCATCTAGTTCCAACCCCCTGCCATAGGCAGGGACACGTCCTCCAAGATCATCAAGTCCAACCATCAACCTAAGACCACCATGGCCATTAAACTATGTCCTGAAGTTCCACATCCACACATTTTCGGAACACTTCCAGGGATGGTGACTCCACCACCTCCCTGGGCAAGCCATTCCAATCCCTGACCACTCTTTCAGTAAAGAGATGCTTCCTAATATCCAATCTAAGCCTCCTCCGGCACAGTTTCAGGCTATTTCCTCTCATTCTATCACCTGATACAACGGAGAAAAGACCAACTCCCATGTCAGAGGGAAATGGCACTGTTTAAGAATCTTGAGCTATGCAAACCTCCTGACAAGACATCAGCATTTCTGCTGTTGTAGTGACACTAGGAAACTGTCCTGCAACAACGTGGATTTTAAATACTGTAACAACTGCCCTCAAAAGTAAGCAGCTGCTTGTAAACAGTACTCTAGATCTTGGGTAACTGCTTGTGGTTTTCCCTTTGTGCTTACCCCAACCCACTCTTCTAAGTATTCACAAGCTGTTTCACTACCTGCTTTCCCTATGGATGCAAGAATATGCAGATGAACGACAAAAGAATAAAAATCAATGTCATAAATTTGCTTTGATGTTTTTAAAACTGCAGAACTTAGCACACATCCTCTCTATGCTCATGTTGCAACTTCTGTAAGCCGCACTGATGGAAGTATCAAAGCAGCAGCAATTACACTTATGACAGGAAAACCATTATAAAAGGGTCATACTGTGATTAAAGCACATTTTGCTGTTACAATCTGCAAGCCTTTTTATTTTTGGGGGGTTTAATTAGGTACATTCCAGTTAAGACAAAAATACCTTTCTTTCTCTCTTTCTCTCTTTCCCTTCCTTCCTTCCTTCCTTCCTTCCTTCCTTCCTTCCTTCCTTCCTTCCTCCCTCCCTCCCTCCCTCCCTTTCCTCTCTTTCTCTCTCTTTCCTTTCTTTCCTTCTCTTATTATTAAAGCAGCAGTTACAAAAGATGCTAAGAGTAGTGGTTGACAGATCTGTTCCATATTGCTGTATCTACTACATTTCACTGAATTTTAAAGAACTGGGAGAGTCCTCCTCTTGCCACCTGGTTCACTCCTGTGCCAAGAGGTAAACATAAAGCTGTTAGCTTACTGGTGAGTCAGTGAGGGCACCCACTCACCCTCATAGCATACCCCAGACCACATTTATCAGCAGGTCTAGCTGGCTCCCACCCGGTCCACATCCACCTTCACAGCTCATCTAGCTGCTTCTTGCTGCCTTCACTCCTACCATGTTGCTGTTGCCCAACTTTCCTCTTCAGATTTAGACGTTCAGTTTCTAACCAAAACTTAAGTCATGGATCCTAACTCTAGTCTGTTCCTCAGGTTTATCTTTTCTTCTAGGAGATTCCCTCCATCAATGGTATCTCCTTTCTGCCACAGGCTCTGGAATTACCATGCTTGGTTTTTATAGCACCTCCACCACACATTTCAGGAGGGCCTAGTCTTACAGTCACTCTTTTTTTCACATATATGACAAACACAGCCACAGTGGAGATGCTGCTTGACAGCATTTGTTGTCTTCCCCATATCCACACCATCCAAGAAGAGTAACCATTCCTGAGCAGTTATCACAATCATCTTGCTGCCTCTCCATGTACCATAATTGCTCAGGTTCTCCTTTCAGTCTCTAATCACGGCATTTGGTGCTATTAAGTTTTACCCCATTTCTGTGATACCTCTATTCTACTTCAGGTTATACTGTAATTTGAAACAGCCATAGCAACAAAATTACTTATTGTACAGCAATCAGCCAACTACACAAAGATGAAATATCATTCTAATAAGTGCTTCAAGGGATTTCTTCCTCCATGCCAAAAGGGCAGCAAGGCATCAGAACACAAATTAATCAGACTCCAATACATCTTCATCTTTGCTCTTCTCTCAGCCATGGAAATGATGTTTCCCACTGTTTCACAAATTGCTTGATATAGCTGTCTAAATCCAGCAGCTTTCAGAATAATTTCAGTGGCCAAAATCCTCTTTTCTCCATCATGACCCTTGCAGACTGGAAGCACATTGTACTCTCCTTCAACACACCAGGATCTAACACCCCTGGATCTCATTTATGCTGCTCAGCCGCAGCCTCCACCTTGCCTTCTCCCGCTGGATCTGCAGTGGATTCTCATAAACACAAGAGACCACCTTGCAAGGGAAGCCTTGCAGGAGCCCCTGTGGGGACCATCATTTGGCTTCCAGCTCCAGTGCAGTGTCCCTCCTTTCCACCACCCTCAACACCTCCTCAAGCACTGCAGATAGCTTGTATTTTCTTCAACAAGTAAATACACAGCTAAGTATTTGTGATCTCAGACCACAGCACTTTCTAGGTCTTAAATAAGATCCAGCAAGCGAACAAAAGAAGTCTTTAGAGCAGGGACAAACATTTCATCCCTCTATCCCTGAGAAAATGCGAGAACTTAGGGCAGAGAGTGTAGTTTAGCACGTCCCTCACAGCGGACTGTCAAAGCTGTATTAGCACAGATCTGCCTCATAACTCACTTGGGATGCACTTTGCAAAAGTTCAAACCTTGGAACATATGCACCCACTGAGATAGGGCATCAAATAAAAAAAAATCCAACAGGAAAGTCAACAACAGTTTATAAAGCAGGATTATGAATGCAAAGAGATTTGCATCTGATATATAAGCAAATCCCAGTGATCTGGATTAAAGCAGGAAAGCCTACTTCAAACACCCAGAAAGTTGGGGGGAAAAGAACAATTAAAAATTCTGCAGGAGCATAATTTATACCCCAGGGCAAAACAAAACTTCCAGAACAGAATTCAGTGGACACTATGCCTGCAGCAGTTTGAAAAGAAGTGTCTGGAAATACCAGGAAATGAGAATCAGTTTATTCAAAGAAAATTAAGAAGATTATATGAAGTAAGGGAAAAAGGAGAGGATACAAAGTCCTTTCTCCTTTTGCCTCCTGACATCTTTGGTTTGCAGAACATCAAGCCACAGCAGTGCAGAGGGTAGTGGAGAAACAGCCCTGAATTATAGAATCATGGAATGGTTTGGCTTGGTCATCTCGCCCAACCCCCTTGCAGTCGAGCAGGGACATCCTCCACTAGGATCAGGTTGCTCACAGCCTTGTTGAACCTGGCCTTGAGGATCTCCAAGGATGGGGCCTCAATTACCTACCTAGGCAATCTGTTTGTGTTCCACCACCCTGACATTAAAGAACTTGTTCCTAACCGCCAATGTAAGTCTCCTCTGACTTCAAACCACTACCCCTCATCCTATCACTCCAGGCCTTTGGAAACAAGCCCCCTGCAGCTTTTTTGTCGCCCACTTCAGGTACTGGAAGGCCACTATTAGGTGTCCCCAGAGCCTGCTCTTTTTCAGGTTGAACAACCCCAGCTCCCTCAGCCTGTCCTCATAGCAGAGATGTTCCAGTCCCCTGATCATCTACATGGCCCATTTTCATGTTGAGGGCTCCACAGCTGGACACAGCGGTCCAGGTGAGGTCTCACCGGAGTAAAGTGGCAGAATCCCCTCACTCAACCTGCTGGACACACTGCTTTTGATGTAGCCCAGGATGCCACTGGCTTTCTGCATTCCAAGCACACATCGCTGGCCCATATCCAGCTTCTCACCCACCAGTATCCCCAACTCCTTACATCATTAATGCTTTTGCAAAAGCCATTTTTAACCCAATTTCTCCACTGAATTATTCAGCTTTGGTCAAAGGTACCACATGTTACAACAGCTCAGTGGAATCAGAGCTGAGCTCCCAACGCCCTCCACATCCCTTTGCCAGCAGCGCCACTCAGCCTGGGCAGAGCTTCACTAAGGAAACAAGATGGCACTTGCCACCATCAACTCCTAGAGCAAAGAGATTAATGCAGTGCCAAGCAATAGAGGAAAAACATATTTAGACCCAGATCAGCGTATGCTTCACTTAACAATAATGGTTGTGTTCACAAAGAGCCTGACAACTACAGTATACTCTGGTCTGAGTTTAAACAAGTTTGTTTCTGTATTGCTTTGCACAACATAACAAGTTAACCATGGCACAGCAATGTGCCTTGGTGGCCAAGAAGGCCAGTGGGATCCTGGGGTGTATTAGGAGGAGTGTGTCCAGCAGATCAAGGGAGATTCTCCTCCCCTCTCTACTCTGCCCTGGTGAGACCTCATCTTGAACACTGTGTTCAGTTTTGGGCTCCCCAGTTGAAGAGGGACAGGGATCTGCTGGAGAGGGTCCAGAGGAGGGCTACAAGGATGATGAGGGGACTGGAGGGCACAGCTTGTGAGGAGAGGCTGAGGGACCTGGGGCTGCTTAGTCTGGAGAAAAGAAGACTCAGAGGGGATTTGTTAAATGCTTGTAAGTATCTGAGGGCTGCCAGGAGTGGGGGGACAGGCTCTGCTCNAACTAAAATGTGTGAATTAAGAAAAACACTGTCTTCATTGGACTTCAGTGCCTTTTAGAATTGTTGTGTTCCTACATTCTATGAAGAGTTCTTCCCATCTCCCATGGTGGTGACCAAGGCAATCCCTGACTTCCCTCTCACAAACTGCATATTCACCGTGACAACTGGGGGAGTTGTTTCCTAAACAGAATAAAACTAGTTCCACTTGCATTTTAATGAAGAAAAGACAACAGTGATGTTATCCAAGGACGTTAATTCAGACTTTTCAAAGATACCAGGTCCCTTCAGCCTTCCACACCCTTACCACTGCCTGAAGAGGGCTGAGCTCACAGGGAAATTGCCTGAGCAGCCCAAGCTCCAAATTCTCCCCACCACATGTCTCCAGTACTGAGCTACCAATCAAGCCACAAGCACACTGTGAACTTACAGCAAGGAAATACTCTTGTTTTCAGCTCGGCCAAATACAGAATTACAGCAGCGTTACAAGTTATTTGATAACAGTAACAACCAGTGCTGTGCTTAACCACTGAGAGTCAAAGGTAGCTAAATAAGCATCCCCACCAGGGAAATGCCCAATTCTTTGCAAAGGAGGGGAAAAAAAATAACAATAAAAAGAAGAATCAATCAGAAGCTGTCATGATATCCCATTGTTCAGCACTGTTAGCATTAGAAAACAGTCACTAGGGATTAAGCCAGCAGAGTATGTATAGTAGTTACTGACTGTTAAGCAAACGCAGGCTGCCTGGTAACACATGGTACAAGGCTGTGATTAATCATTATGATGCGACAGAAGGCAAACTACTGTGAGATAATGTCAGGAACTGAGCTGTGCACTGCCTCGAATGGCAAGTTGCTTATCTGAACATGCTCCACATTCATATGATTAAGAAAGCATCTTCAACTTGTTTATTGCCTTCGATCCAGGGCCAAAGACTGAGGGATGCAGCCAGGGTACTGGCGGGCAGGTGGAACACTGGGGGGCTGATCCTTGCAGCTGCCTGGGCTAGAAGTATCCTTCATGAAAGCTGGTGTAAAGTGTTTCTCCAGGAAGCCACTTAAAGCCATCGTCTTTTACACCCAAATCACACCACTAGAGCAGCTACTCTGGATTTACAGCAACAATATTTTTCTAGATAAACTGCAATTGGTGGCAGCCTGTGGTGAGAACAAAGCTGCTATTTTTATGTCTCTTACATATATATATAAACCCTCAAACCTAAAGCTTCAGAGATTAAAGAAATGAACATTCACTTTCACTAAATACTTTGCAAAACTAAACCTATATTCATTACTTTCTGTGAGACTCACTGGAACTAAAGCTCAAGTGACCTCTGAAAACTGTTTTGAATGTTGTTTCCATCTATTCCCACAATTGATTTTATTTTTGTTTGGGGATTAAAAACAGGGGGCAAGAAAAATCCAAAAGCTCTGTACTATTAACAAGGAAGGAAGGAGAACCTACTGCATCCTTCACGAGTGAAGTTCTCCATTGCATTAAACAGTACTTCGTGGGAACAATTATATACTAAGGGTATGGACAATAGCATTGATTGTTACAAGTTTGATTGATTAAACAGACAAATTGGCAGTTTCTCCTTCCCTGCCTGCCATATGTTTCTTCTTAAACATCTGGTAAAGTCTTTGTATTTCCTTGAGTAACCTAACAGGTGTTGAACCAAATCCTTAATGCTTCAGTTTTCCCATTGGAAGCAGATGGGTGAAGGAGGCAGAGAAATATTGCATTTCCAACATCTCTCTCTCCTTTCTCCTCCTCTGTGGTGGCCTCACTAATAGCCTGAGGTTCTAAGTAGTAAAAGGGATTTCAGATTAATCATTAAAGCGATCTTTTGATGTGGAAAAGAGTCTATACTGAAGCAAGGAAGTCAGATCTTACTTCACCAACGCAATTTTCCCCTCTTTGTCTTCACAAGTATAAAGGACACAAAAAATCCCAAACTTTTCCATCAGCCCTTCATATCCCTATCATTCTGCCTCTCACCTGAAGTGGGTTATTTGTACATAGTGCTTGGGCCAGGGCTGAAATGCAAGCCACAGTATCCTCTTCTCTGCTGCTAGAAGCCACCAACTGCCACGGGATACAAGCCCTTGCTTCAAGTCATATGTTGGGCAGAGCGCCAAATATGTAATTCTAGCTGCAAGAGCAGAAACACAGGTGCCTAACATTGAGAGGGCACTCTTTATTTTGAAAAAGGCAACACCACTTTAGCTAATTAGGTCTTATCTGTTTAAAGCTACAGGATAGTTTGATAACAATTAGGAAGGACTCCCAACAGGCTGCCAGGATCAAAGGCCCTTTCTGCTACGACGTTTAACAAGGAAATTAACACTTTTGCCAAGTAATTTGCACATGCTGCCAAAGTTGTTTTAACTTGCTGTAATATTTTAGTTTTAAATATGTACCTGCAGAGATGCTGCTTTAATTCAAGCTTTCAGTGTGCCAGCTATGGGCTTCCAACCACAAAATCGGCTCCCATTTCCTGCTGGAGGGAAGCTTCCACAAATGGTCTAACAGAACAAAAGTGTTTGCTTCTATTTGCTTAGAGAAATAATAACATAAGTAAGAAAGAAGTGGTTTGGAGGCAAGAATTCCCTTACTCCTTTTTTCTTCATGGAAACTAAAGATTTCTACAAGACTGCCTGTGGGACCTCAACCCTTAATGTCACAAAAACTAATGAGAACTGTGATGTGGAGATGCCACACGTGCTTGGAAAATTCCAACTGGACTCTTCTGATGGGTTTTTAATACTGGAGACCGGGGAACAATCATGAGTCCAGAGAGCTGTAATGATGAATGGCTGGGGGACAGTGAATATAATAAGGGAAAATACAAATTCAACAGCTGTATTTCATAAAGAAACAATAAAACCATGCACAGCAGTTTTTCTTTTGTAATTCAGTGCAATATTTAAAGAGACCTTATGATAAGCAGTAAATTACACCCACATATCCATTGCTGATTACTCTTGAACAAAATCAAGCTTCCAGCAGAGCAGGATCCTTGTCTTCTGGTTCCCTGGGACCCAGGGCAAGGCTAAGCACCGGCACTCACAGCTGGACTCTGAGGTTGCTTTAAGCACAGCATATTGCGTCCTAATGGAAAGTCACCCTGCTGCACCCTGAGCCACCCACACACCACAGCCACTGTACTTTGTGCTACTAAACAAAGGCAAGGATGGAAGGAGAGCCTCTCCCCAGGCTGCTGCTGTACAGACCCGTTCAGCATTAGTCAGCTCAGCTTAACAGCCAAGAAGCAGAGTTTTTTGTGGGATTTCCTCACCACAGCTCTCCCCAGTCAAGAGGCTGTGCACCAGCTCAAAGTTATTTTCTTTTTTCTTTCCATAGTTCTTTTAGTAAATAAACAGTAGATCGAATTAAGAGAGACAACAGCATTGTGGTCAAAGCCATGCAGTAAAATGTGGAGAGCTGGGAACAGCCTAACATCAGTTTGCTTCAGTCAGCTTCAGCAAGGAGGGCAGTAATGGCTTTCACTGCCTGAGTGGTGATGGTCAACACCGAATACTACAGTGGCCTCTAACCTTCACCATCTTCTCATCCATGGCTACAGCACCATCCAGCTTCTGGACAGAGATCAGGCTGCCCAGCTACAGTGAAGATTTCCACTATCCATTGTTCCAAATCAAACACTGTTCCCATTTCATTAGAGCTTAGTATGTACATTTTTTCCCCACTCCATTTCCTCTGTATCAGTGAGCCCACAGTGCAGCACAGGCAGCCCTAGCACATCAGCTGGTTAGAGCAGAAGAGGAGGAAGGCGACTCCTGCAGCATATCACTTTGCAGAGGCAAGATGGAAATGTCATCCTCAGATCCCGAGGCAAACAATCAACTGTTTTTATATCTGGAACTACTAAACATGGACCCCATGCCAGGGTACCACACTCATAGACCAGACAGCAGTCAAAAGCACTTCTATTTCTCAGTACTGCTTCTTTTATTCACTTCAGTAACTCAACCACATCAGTCAGTGACTGCAACATAGTCAAATTTAGATGCTTCCAACTCAGTAAGACACTGATTGTACTGAGACATCTGAACGCAACGGTTAGAGTCAGAGAGGCGGTGTCCAGGTAAGATCAGCACAGAACCACATCCTGCCCTTGCAGCAAACCCCACCACAGCTTTGTCCTCTGCTGAAACCAACTTCCAATTAGAGTGCAGAGAGTGTGGCAGGTTCTCAAGTTTTTAATCATAAAAGCTTTGTGAATTTACTAGCAGCAGACTGCATGAGAGAAGGAATTAGAGTATTTGCAATCCTTTTGCCACTTCTGTCCAAATGATGATCTTCACATGCCGAGAGACTCCAAGGGCTCAGCATTACCACATTACAATAGCTCCAATACTCTTAAATCAAAAGCTAAAGGCTTAAATCAGAATCAGAATACTAGGTGCTATAAAAAGGGTGAGGAGAGGGCTAAAATACCTTCTGACAAGTTCTAAGCAGAGAAGGCAAGCAAAGAGACATCAGTAACTGTCATATATTTCTTCTTTCACCTCAGGCAAACTGTTTACTTTTGCGTCAGCTTAGTATCTGTAAAATCTACCTGATAACACTGTCTGCATTCAGAGCTCCCAAGCTCCAGGCCTTAGCCAACACACTCCATTTCTAAAAATGAGAACTCGTGTTGCAGTCAAGAGAAATGAATAGTTATGCACATTTTTGGATATGAAAATCTCCTGCTGATCCTGTCACTTCAGGATAATTCAAGTATAAAAGAGTGTTGTTAGAAGAAATTTCTCACTAAAATTAATTATGCAACTGGACACATTAACCCAAATTAGTATCTTATTTCTGAAGGGATATTTAATACTGTGGATGAAGTGCCTGTACCTGCCCCAGTCCTAACTACAGCAGCTTCTATGACAGAACCATTGTGCACCAATCTGCCATTACACAGGAAAAGCTCCACTACTAGAGTTGGCTCAATACACATATCAAGAGGCAGACACTCAAATCACCAGAAACTTCACTCTTTGGATGTCTTGATGGATTTCTGAGAGTGAAGGGCTCTTGCTGGCTCATACACAGAGTAAGCAGAGTATAGCCAGAAAATTACACACTTTTGAGGACTGGTCTTTTTTAACTCAAGTCAGAAGAGGTTTGGAGCCCTATTTCAAATCAGTAGCTCAAACCGAACTCAAACCAAACCAAACTCAAACCAAAACCCAACTCAATCTTCCCCATCAGTAGCAAGAAACTGACCTCGCAACACAGTAAATTAAACCAATTTTGCAAGATGCTTTCTGAAAGGTGGAAAATTGGATGGATTCCCATTTGGATTTTTTTTTATCTTGAGGAGCTCACATGCTAACTGCAGGAACAGCAAGATGGGTGCCTCCACCCTTGCCAGAAAAAGGTCTCCAACCCTTTGCAAGGAGACATGAGTCTACACTTAAGTTAGTAAACTCATTCTATTTCCATTTTCTCTTGCTTCCCTCAGACAGTTCCAAGCAGTTTCTCTGACATCCATAATGATGTTACAGAAAGCCTACCATTGTAGACCTTCACACTTAAGGATGTTTGGCACATGTTAATTACTGTCATGGATCAAGATAATGCCACCACAGGACAGACTCACAGATCACTCACTGAAGTAGTCTCAGACCTCCTCGGAACAAAGATTCAAGGCAGTCAGAGGAAGACAGAGGTTGTCCAAAGTCAGTCTGACTGACATTTTACTCAAAAACAGTGCCTTTGCATTGATATTGAAAATAGCTTGGATTAATATACTGGAACTGTTTGACCAGGTCTAGTGATGGTAACAAAAGCCATTGGGAACAGTAGCAGAGAATGAAAATATAAACTTCTAAAGAATAAATCAAATCCAGAGGGTTCATTTCCATTTCTCACATGATTTCAGTTTCAGACTGAACAGGATAAGGAACACTCAGGTACAGTCAAGTCCCACTGACTTCCCAAACCTATCACCAAAGGCAGGAGAAGGATTCAGCCAGTTTTGAAAGCAGGTGCTGGTAGTGTAAGATTTCAAACCTCTCCTTCCATTAACTATATGAGAAAGGGAAATGGCAATGGCTCACAGAAAACAGACTTGTGGAAGAACAGAAAAGCAGTGGGGATCCTTCTCCCTCTGCTGAGCACCTCTGCTCTTCTGGCTAACCAGAACAGCCCAAATTCTTCCCTTGCCCATGACCACACCAGTTTAGATAAACACCAGGTTACAGCTCCAAGAATTACAAAGAAGTTCTGCAAGTATGAGAGTGGTGGCAGGCACTGCAGCAAAGTGAAAAGCTGCCATTTCCCAGGCCTCCCAGACCCCTCAGCCTTAATAAGTCTGGAAAATAATGCTTGGTGCACTCAAATCACTGTCATCAGCTGGACATGTTCCACACCAGACCAGCAAAGCAGATGGGGAGTTATGCCTAGAAAGAAAGGCAATGCTCCAACTGAGAAAGGTAAGGAAGAAAGCAAAAAGCAACATCAGTAAATGAAATGCAAGTGCCATGTGAGAAGGAGTCTAACAAAGACAAAAAAATTAAGCCAAACAAAAGGTATGAAAGCACATTTTGAGCAGGCAAGACTACAGAAACGTGCCAAAGAACAAGTGCACCTCATTTTCTGCTCACTGCGCAAACATGCAACTCATCCACGTGTCTGACCTGTGCATTATTACTGCAAACCCATTCCCACCAGGTAATTCTACAGCCACAATCTCACCGGTCAGGTCTAATCCTTTTAAATGGTGGGGGATTTCTGCTGATCTTCTATATCTAGGGATCAAACCAGCAATGCAGAAACAGGAGAGGGAAAAAAATCCTGAGTTGAGCTAGATTTAGCACTGGGATATTTTCAGTTCGGCACTGAAGTTGAACGTGACATAGCTTTAAAATAAAATCCATAATGCTCTTCACTGCAAACACCTTGGGAAGCCTCCTCCAAGCATTAACAGGAGTAAAAGGACCTTATCATCCAGACTTCCCCCTTTATAGCTTCCTAACTCAGGCTTACAAGCACTTAAGAAATCCCCACTGCAGACTCGGAGAAAAGGTCTCCTTTCCACATCACTTTCCACCTAGAAACGGTGCTACCAGGTAAGCAAAAACATTCTGCTTCTACTAACAGTTAGGGAAATCTCAGATGAGGAAACTGCTATAAACAACACAAAGCTGTCTGTAGGCAAGCTACAAAGGTCGAAGCACTGTCAACAGCAGCTTCACTATGGACATTTTAACATCAGATGCAACAGAAACATACCCAAGACTCGCCTCTTGAAACACTTTCAGATCTGTCAGTAACTTCTAGAGCAATTGGGCTTTTTTTTTTTGCACAGATCTCCTTTGCACTGACACATCAAAATTGAAAGGAATTGAGACCACATGAAGTAAGTAGGATTTAATAACAACCATCAAGAGAACAAAATTAATAGAATAGAACAGAACAGAACAGAATAGAATAGAATAGAATAGAATAGAATCAATCAGGTTGGAAGAAACCTCCAAGATCATCCAGTCCAACCTATCACCCAGCCCTATCCAGTCAACTAAACCATGGCACTAAGTGCCTCATCCAGTCTTTTCCTGAACACCCCCAGGGATGGTGACTCCACCACCTCCCTGGGCAGCCCATTCCAATGCCAATCACTCTCTCTGTGAAGAACTTCCTCCTAACATCCAGCCTATACTTCCCTCGGCACAACTTGAGGCTGTCCCCCCTTGTCCTGTTGCTGGTTGCCTGGGAGAAGAGACCAACCCCCACCTGGCTACAACAACCCTTCAGGTAGTTGTAGACAGCAATGAGGTCTGCCCTGAGCCTCCTCTTCTCCAGGCTGAACAAGCCCAGCTCCCTCAGCCTCTCCTCATAGGGTTTGTGTTCTATTTCCACATTTCTATAATGAAAACTTGAATTTCTGGAAGACCAGAGCATCCCTGGTGTATTTGCTCTGCTCTATCAGTCACCAGTTTGGAATGGATGCTATCAACCCATAGTGGCTTTCCTTAAAGATGTGACTCAACATGCAGTGGATGGTCCTTGGATATTTACAAAGCCTCAGAGGCCCCAGGCACAGCAAAACATACAGAAAACTGCAACTCCACACACTTGTCTATTAGGAGATTTGGGTAATGCTCGTGATGCAAGAATGGCTGCATCCATACTTTGCCCAGTGGCAGGTCAAAAGCTGGCTGCCAAGTCCTTCCTGAAACTTAGTGACACTGCAAACTTTACTGAAATCTAGTTTATAAACACTGCTGGGGATAAACTTCAGTAATGACACCAACAACCCAACAGACCCAGTCTAAAATTCAGCTCTACAGTCCCAAATAATTGAGATTTCTTTTTTTTTCTCAAAGTCTAGCCCCAAAAGCATGAGGAGTTTGATGCAGTTCAGCTGTGTGGGACAGCATGCCAACAAAATACATCTGTCACCAATAAAAATAACAAAATGGAGCCTGGCTAAGGCCTAGCTGTACTTCTGCATCAACTTCCACTCATTCCTACCAAGTTAGACTATTAATAGCACCACCAATGCAGCAATAAACTAAATACTTTCAATAGCTGTACTAGAAAGTTTACCAAACAAGCAACAAACTGTGAGAGCTGCAGTGTGCTTTACTATACCACAGCTGCAAAAAGCAGCCTTATAAAGCACAACAGATAGCACTGTGCTTTTGGTTTTGTGGGTTTGGTGCAATTCATACAGCTTCACTTGTTACTGAAATCATCCCTGGGATTATTTGAGAAGCTCCTTCTCATTTTAAGGAAGAGCACAAGTTTTGTGGTCTTCCAGTATGTGAAGGGGGCCTACAAGAAAGCTGCTTTTTAGGATATCAGATAGTGATAGAACTAGGGCAAACAGAACAAAACTAGATGTGGGTAGATTCAGATTGGATGTTAGGAAGAAGTTCTTTGCCATGAGGGTGGTAAGACACTGGAACAGGTTGCCCAGGGAGGTGGTAAGAGTTCCATCCCTGGAAGCTTTTAAGGCCAAGCTGGATGGGGCTCTGAGCAACCTGATCTAATGTGAGGTATCCCTGTCCATGGCAGTGGGGTTGGAGCTAGATGATCCTTAATGTCCCTTTCAGCCCTGACAGTTCCATGATTCTATGCAGACTGCAGAAAGACAGAGTGGACTAAGGCATAGGAGGCGACAGCAATGGGCTGAGTGAAATTAAGAGCTCTGAGCCATCACAGGGTTGCAGCAGCAGCCAGAATCACACCTCCGAGATCTGGCAGAAATAGAAACGCTGAGGATGTTATTCATAAGAAGCAAATTTTCAGGTGCTTTACTACGGCTGAAGTGGAGACAGCTTGACTCTTCTAACTTTTGGAAGAAAGACCAAGCCCCTCACAGACTCTCCCCTCGTTATAACCCCAGCTGTTGGGAATGCAGAGCAACAAAAGGCAAGCAGAGAGGCACCTTCAGAGATGGAGGCAGATGATAAGATGTAACTATCTGAAGCTTTTCCATTCTCTCAGCATGCACTGCTCAACACTGGTCAGGCCACACCTTGAGTACTGTGTCCAGTTTTGGGCTCCTCAATTCAAGAGAGATGTTGAGGTGCTGGAACGTGTCCAGAGAAGGCCACCAAGACTGGTGAAGGGTCTGGAACACAAACCCTATGAAGAGAGGCTGAGGGAGCTGGGGTTGTTTAGCCTGGGGAAGAGGAGGCTCAGGGGTGACCTCATTGCTGTCTACAGCTANCTATTCTATTCTATTCTATTCTATTCTATTCTATTCTATTCTAATTTCTGACCAGCAGATTTCCTCTCCCCATTTCCATGTCTTACTTTTCAATCATGTGAAACAGGCCAGCAATTGCACCAGGGAAACTTCTCGAGAACTGAGGAGGTGCCAGGGAAATCAATTACAAACATCTAGTTTTCGTTTATGGAAAAGAGGTCGCTCTGCTTTAATCACCTTATCACAGGAGTGAAGGCAGAAACCAGACAAAACCAGGCAAGACAGACCACTGCCATTAGGAAATGCTGATAACATAACACAACTGCCATCCAAAGCACTCCTCACTGCATTTTATGTTCTTGTGCAACTGCTGCCTCAGAAACAAGCGCTTAAGTTTTATAAAGAGCTTTGGTAGCACAAAAATTGCCAATACATCATTTTCTGTGTCTGTAAGAAAGGTATTGGGGTTTCATGTATGTCAGTCTGGGTTCCCAAGTTCCACCATCAGGCTGATTTACAGTAAATCTAAACAGACCAAGAATCCTGCCTGGCAATTTCACTTGCCCTCTCAATCTCTGCCCCTGTCTCTAGAAATGCCATGTCACTCTCTCTTAGGCATGATTTTATCCATTTAGCTTCCTTGCCATAAACTGCAAGCAAAGGACACTCCCACTTGAAAGCAGAACTGCGCAAGATTTGGTGGGTGTTTTTTGTTTGGTTTTAAGTGCACGCACACCTAACCATGCCATACACAACAGAATGGGTTCAAACCCCTGGGAAGCCTTTCACATGATTGCAGAAGTCTGTACCTGCAAATTGAGGACCTGAAGGACAGTTCCTGCACTTTGGGGGTCAATGACCTTTCTTTCATTTTTGTCTGTCATCTTTGCTTTGCAGACCCTTGGGACACATTTCTTGGAGCACAAGTAAAACATAACTCAAGGGAGCAGGATTTAGCATAGCAATAAACTCACTAGGACCTCTACAACCTACCACAGCAGCAACAAAGCATTACTCTATTTATTTATCCACTTATGTGTACGTTTGGAGCAAGGATCTGCTTGGAGAGGTATACATGCAGGTAAGTCAGCAGTAGGAAATTGGGTCTTCATTATTTGCCAGCACTTGCAGGGACAGGATCCTGTTGAGAAAAGCACCAACTGCTAGAGCATAATGCCAAGCACTGAGAGTCTTCAAAATACACCTACAAAAGGTTCTACCTGCACAGCTGATGCATGTTTTCCCTCCAATCGCACACAAGCATCTCCCCCACTCCGGGCTCCAAACCTCAGATTCAAAGTCTGTAAGGAAACGGCTCCCTTCTCCACCACTGCTTCAGATACAGGAACTGACTCATCCCTGTGGGGTTTTTTCTTTTCCTCATTCCAATGCAGATATGAAAAATAATAGTCTTCATTTCAATATTTAATCATATGCTTCATTTAATAATGAGTCCAAGAATAATTTAATCCTGGCTATCAACATAAAAGAGATATTGTTCCTTTCACTTGACTGTATAAGAAAATAAACACCCTCTGCGCTCTGGCTTCTGGCAGGCCAGGGTTTGCTCACTCCAACTTAAAACGTAAACACAAATTGCATTATATATTTGATCACACACACAAAACCTCGACCTGCATTTGGCAAGGGGCACAGGATGCTTCTACTAGCAATTTTACCTGCATAATTACAAATGCTGCTGTCTCCCTTGAACGAACAAACTCCCCTATGAAACAGAGAGGGAGCTGACATTTCATGGCACGGCGCCTCATGCCTCGGTGAAGAAAAACACATCACGTGCCACAGATTTCTGGAAGCATCACTGCTCCCTTATGGTACGTGATCTCCTGCCAGGAATAAATAGGCCAGAGTCCAGCCTAGGAATCACATAACATTTGGCTCACACATCATTCTTCTGTTACTCAGTGTTATTACACTAACCGCACTGTTCAGGTACTGTCCACTCTGGAAAAATCCTCATTAGCTACCAAACACTTGGATTATAAGGTGATTAATAGCCTGGAATGTCTTCCTTTGATGTCCAGTGCAAAACCTGAAGAGTCCAAATCTCTGAAGTGGGCAAGCACTTTTTCCACATTACTTTTATGTGATTTAAATGATCCCCCAAATCGTGGTCTTCTGAGAACAGAGACTGCTTGTTCTCTAGACATTCGCTAATGCTCTTAGGACTGATCTCTAAGCATCCTGCCTGTCTACAATGCACAATGCACGAGGGAGGTTATTCTTCCCCTGTACTCAACACTGGCCAGGGCACACCTTGAGTACTGTGAACAGTTCTGGGCTCCTCAATTCAAGAGAGACGTTGAGGTGCTAGAACGTGTCCAGAGAAGGCCACCAAGACTGGTGAAGGGTCTGGAACACAAACCCTATGAAGAGAGGCTGAGGGAGCTGGGGTTGTTTAGCCTGGAGAAGAGGGGGCTCAGGGGTGACCTCATTGCTGTCTGCAACTACCTGAAGGGAGGTTGTAGCCCGATGGGGGTTGGTCTCTTCTCCCAGACAACCAGCAACAGAACAAGGGAACACAGCCTCAAGTTGTGCCAGGGGAAGTATAGGCTGGATGTTAGGAGGAAGTTCTTCGCAGAGAGAGTGATTGGCATTGGAATGGGCTGCCCAGGGAGGTGGTGGAGTCACCATCCCTGGGGGGTGTTCAAAAAAAGCCTGGCTGAGGCACTTAGTGCCATGGTCTGGTTGACTGGATAGGGCTGGGTGCTAGGTTGGACTGGATGATCTTGGAGGTCTCTTCCAACCTGGCTGATTCATTCTATTCTATTCTAATAACGACAACGCTGTTATTTAACATTCGAATACTTAACCACAAGATTAACTCTAAGGTGATGATATTTATGTATTTCAACTCTCTGCTTTTTTCCTCACCTAAAAGCTTTAACATCAGCTTCCCAATCTTCTTTCTTGCATGTTTCTGCTCAATATTACGTGTGCATGCTTTCAACACTCAAATCTCTCTCCCTCCTCTAGTTTTCATTGTGCAGACTTTGGAAACATTTAGTAGAATTTATCACTCATTTCTGAAGAGTTTAAAAATCAGAATACAGGTCCTTCAGAGATAAAGCATCCCAGGTTATATCTAATGATGTCCAAGGGAATTCCATGCAAGTGATGAGCTGCCTGCTAATATGTCAATGCCTTAGGGAAGAAAAATATCAATTAAATTTCATAGCATGCCACCACATACTGACCTTGAAAGCTAGATGTAACTTAGTTTAAACTTGAAATTCAAAGTCTTAAGTCAGAACTTCTGCCCTAATTGGTTTTAACTTCAGTGAAGAATGGCACAGTTCTACAGAGACCCTCAAAAAATTAAGAGAATCAATCTGAAGGAAAAAAAAATCCCCCAAACCCTATTAAGTGTTTAACTGTGACATTTGTTCTCTCCCTTGGGTTTGGGTCATTGCTTAAAGAGATAGTAGTAGCTCTTTTCTCTTTCAGTCTTCTGATAGCATTTTTTTCACATGATGGCTCATGTCTGCCAGCTCCACAGTGGTACTGCACCCATGCTTGTGTGACAAAGTATTTTATTAGAGCAACGAGGCTGGTGAGGGGTTTGGAGGGATGAGGGAGTTGTAGTTCTTTAGTCTGGAGTAGAGAAGCCTAAGGTGAAATACTGCTCTCTACAGCTACCTGAAAGCAGGATGTAGTGAGGCTGGTGTTGGTCTCTTCTCCCAAGTAACCAGTGATGAGACAATAGGAAACGGTTTTAAGTTGTGCCAGGGGAGGTTTAGGTTGGACATTAGGGAAAACATTACAGAGAGAGTGGTATGGGGTTGGAACAGCCTGCCCAAGGAGGTGGTGGAGTTGCCATCCTGGGAGGTGTTCTAGAAGCTGTAGATCTGGTGTCTCAGGATAGAGTCTAGTGGTCATGGTAGCTGGGTTACAGTTAGACTTGATGAGCTTAAAGGTCTTTTCCAACCTTAATGATTCTGTGATCTGCACAAGAACTACAGTCTGGCAGCATATTGTACAGTACATGGGCAGAGAGGGCAGTTGGGTGAAGGAAATGTGCTATTATAAAAAGCTCCATGGGTCAAAGGAAACCCAGAAGGTAAATATCTCACTTGGAATTGGACTCAATACCTTTAAAGCCCTGTGCCAGACCTTGCACTGTTATTCTAGTGGCAGGGCTTTTTTTCCCCCCTTTTTTCATGTTCCTGTTTTTATCTGTGCTCATCTAACTCCTCAGTCTGACAAAAGAGTATTTCTGTCTTTGGTTACTGTTTTCCCTACCAAGAAGAAAAGAAAGAGGAGTGTGATATGTGCCCATCTTTCCCACCGCACAGCTGAAGCAAAGAAAAATGTCTGATACACCTATTCAAAGAAAAGCTGCTTCATGTAATCAAATATGCATGAGCTGGATAGCCAACCCACCACATAGAAGGAGAAGGCAGGCATATTTTGTATTTATTGAACATGTCTAGAAAAACCTAGCTCCTTATCACCATTCAGCTTGCCTTCTATAGATGTTTACAGACCGCAAGCCCCCGCTGGAGGACAATCAAGCATGCCTTCTCGCTTAGGTTTTTCTGGGCTTTGTGTCCAGTAACAACAGAATTAGAAATTCCTCCAACATTCCTTGGAGATTGAATCAAAATTTCTGACACCTGGGCTGATGGAAAAGGGGTAATATTGAAACAACACAACTCCTTCCTCCTCAGCTAACTGCACCTATTCAAGGCAGAATGAGGCAGGATGCTCAGTTCAAGAAGGACCTCAGGGAACTGCTTGAAAGAATCCAGGGCAGAGCCACAAAGGGTGAGACACCTCCCTTAGGAGGACAGGCTGAGGGAGCTGGGGCTCTTTAGCTTGGAGGAGACTGAGGAGAGACCCAAATCATGTTCATAAATATGTGAAGGGTGGTATGAGGAGGACTGAGCCAGGCTATTCTCAGTGATGTCCAATGACAGGATAATGGGCAACAGATGCAAGCTGGAGCACAGGAGGTTCTACAGATACATAAGAAAAAACTTTTTCACTGTGAGGATGGCAGAGCCCTGGAACAGGCTGCCCAGAGAGGTTTTGTTTTGAATTTCTCTGGAGACATTCAAAACCTGCCTGGATGTCTACTCTAGGTGATCCTGCTCTGGCAGGGAGTTTGGACTGGATGATCATTCTATGTCCCTTCCATTCTGTGATTCTGTGATCAGTTTATTTTCTGTGAGAATTAATAGGATAACTCTTTGCAGGTGAGAAGTTAAATTACACTGTGACTAGCAGGCAGCAGGACCACCAGGTCAATCAAGCTGATACTTAGAGCCATTAACCCTATTAAACAATTAACCCTTTTAATGATGGTTTCCTCCCTCTTCCAGCAAGAGAACATAAAACTCTGCAAAATTAAAGAGGAAAAAGAGGAGAGTGTTGAAGGGCAACTACCTGTTCCAGTGGCCAGGGAAATGCTTACAGCAGGATGTTGCTGTGTACCTGCTCTAACCCCTTTTAGCTCTCCTCCCATCTTTCCACTAAGATGCCAAGAAGCCTGTTATGGCCATCTTTGATCCAACAGCTTTTATTTTCATTCTTTACTGTGAGAAACTGCTCCAATTTTAGTAAGGCAGTGGGCAGAAACAAACGAAGAAACTA
This sequence comes from Tricholaema leucomelas, assembly GCA_013400475.1. Lineage (NCBI taxonomy): Eukaryota > Metazoa > Chordata > Aves > Piciformes > Lybiidae > Tricholaema lacrymosa > Tricholaema leucomelas. The sequence continues at coordinate 597,104 of WAAF01020580.1, forward strand.
CTTGGTTGGAGGAAACGTAGCATATCCCAATTAGCCAGAAGAGGCAAGAAGAAAAACATTGAGAGCAAACTCAAGCAAGCAGCCAGGAAAGCCAGCACTGTTTATTTTTGGCAGGAACTGCTGAATGGAAGCTGCTTGTAGTTAATGCTATTGGTGGCAAGATGCAGCCAGGGTCGGGTTACGGCTGATTCAGTGACCAGTAAATGGTTTTCCTCTTTCTCTCTCTTCATCTCTTCCCCTTCACATCTTTTTGCATAGCCTTAGGAGGACTCCTTTGTTCCTCCCTGGCCCTGGGTGCCCTAGGAGGAAGATGCTGGGCTTGTGAAATCATGTTCAGCAAACCCAGCAGATTGGTAGCTACTGCACATTGGGGAAGGGTCCAGCTTTGCCTGCTGTTCTGATCCTGACACTGGGAGCAGTTTGTATTTCTAAGTGTTGCAGCAGGAAGCTCCACAGGGAGAGCCAAAGAGGGCAGTACAGCAAACTGGGCCAATACAGCAAACTGGGCCAATACAGCTTTGGCAAAGGAGACAGAGGCTGCTGTGATGGCTTCTAGTTCTTCACTCTGAGGGTGTAACGGGCTACCCAGAGAGGGTGTGGATGCCTCACACCTGGCAGTGTTCAAGGCCAGGTTGGATGCTACATTGAGCAACCCGTCCGCGGCAGAGGAGTTGGCACTAAAGGACCCTGAAGGTCCCCTCCAACTCAACCCACTCAGTGGTTCTCCAGAAGTTATTTTCCTGTACAGCTGTCTACATATGGCTTTTATTCTTGGTGGTAAAGTTTCACTTTCTAGGATGTTGAGTTTGGGGTTGCATGGGGGTCCTTTATCCCAGCTGCATGCAGGGACATATGTGGTCCTCCTGGGTGTGCAGTGGGGCCACGGGAGCCTGTGGGCCCTGCAAGCCTGGCTGGGTGAGGAATTCACACCACAGCATGTTCCTGTCACACCAGAAGGACTTGACCTCAAGGACAAGGTCTCTAAAATTGCCACAGGATGCAGCAATTTCAAAGTCATTTTTTGTTTGCTCCTCTCCCAAATCTTAAAAAGAGATAAAAGTCAAACTAAACAAGCAACTCAGTAACAAAAAAAAACCCCTACACTCCCTCCCAAACCCAAGCAAACAAAAAAAACCAACCACTCACAAACATCAACAAGAAAAAAATCCTCCAGAACAATTTTAGAACTGAATTTCTTTGTCTCCCTTTCCTCAGTTGCTCTCGGGCTTATTTTCTTTCAAGGAGGAAAAACCCAAAGCGTAATTTGTCTGCATCTGTAGATTGCAAGAGATTTGCTCCTCTCAAAACAGAGTATGGAGCAGAAGTTTAAATATAGTTTTGCAAGGTAAATAGTTTCCTTTAATCTTCCAGTGCAACCACTTTTAAATATTTGTATTCCCCGTTTTGCAGTTCCTGAATTGAAGCAGCAATGAAAACTCTCCCCCTCCCCAGCTCCCACTGAAATGTGAGCAGAGATCTATTATCTAGCCCAGTCTGATGTTCTTATTAATACCTTTTGCTACAGTGTTACAGTTCATTAACACCAAGTTGGGAAGTTTTAACTCCAGACAACAAATATTTGCTAATTAGAGTTAATGGATAGCTTGTTGCAGCTGTAATCTTCTGTTTTGCTTTAATGGCTTTAAAAAAACCTCCACATCTGAAGTGGCTTTTTGTGTGGCAATACCATTGGAAAATCGGTCATCTCCTGGCAAGGAATGCCGGTGGTAGTTTGATTTCTCCTCCCTACAAATCAATGATTATAACTAGTTTTTGCCTTATAGTTCCCTTTTTGGCAGCTCCACAAGAGCTGAGCTATGAAATAGAGCACTTACATTTCGGTATGAAAGTGGAGAATTGAGATGCATTGGCTGTAGTGCTGGAGAGCCCTGCTGCATTTTTCACATTCGCATTTAGTGAGAGGCAAAGATTAGCTGCAGCTCAGTCATCCCACAACATTTCTGGAAGTAAGTGAAAATCCATCTAATTGCTAAGCCAAAACCTAATGAAAAGCACACATGTGCAACTTTGACAAAGGAGAGTAGCTCAAGACTGGAAGGCTATTGTAATCTTATCTCGGTGGAGGGAAAATTAAGGATTTGTTTGGCTCAAGTTATTCTCTTTGTCTGCTTAGCTGTGTCTGATGGGAATCAATAATGACCATCTTTGTGCAAAACTGATGTTCGATTAAATCCCTTTTTCTCTTTAGGCCTCTCGGTAGCTGTTGTGGGTGAGCTCCCTCAGCCTGGCTGGCCAAAGCCTGGCACCTGGCTCAGAAACTGAAATTTGAGATCTGCTGTACTGGGGTTTAGCAACTTGAACAGGATGAGATTGGCTGGAGGGTGGCCTTGTGCTCATTCAGTATCACGCAGACAGCACCACTCCCTGTGCCTGCAGGCTCTCCCCAGCAGAGCTCAGGTTTTGCTGCCATGGCTTACTTTCAACCCACCTCCTGCTACGACTCTTGCAAGCTTGAGTTATCCATAAAGGGATTGAGTTTTCCTGAGTGCTTATATAGTGCTCACGTCGTATTAGTGCCGGGATAATAACGTGCCTTTTTCCTAAGTTTAGGAACTCCAGCCTTTGAAATTATACCCTTTAAATACCAGAGGCTCTTGCATTTTGAGATCCACTAGAACTGACTACGGTCACATAGATGTTGATAGTTACACCTGTTTAAAGCATACATTGCTGACTTTGACTGCTTGCTTTGTGAACAAAGAGAATCACAGAATCACAGAAACACTCAGCTTGGAGAAGCCCCTCAGGATCACCAAGTCCAACTGACATCCCTACCCTACAAGGTTCACCCTAAACCATATCCTCAAGCACCACATCCAAATGACGTCTAAACACATCCAGGGTTTGTAACTCGACCACCTCCCTGGGCAGCCCATTCCAGTGCCTGAGAAAGAAGGGCAGAAAGTAAATAACTATGTTGCTGTGTTTCTTCCAGTAGACAGAGATGATTTTCCAACAGCAGCAGCAGCTGACTGAGTTGATTCAAAGGCTTTGGCAGTGCCTCTCCTAAGCAGTAGAACTGGACACTAGCTTGAGACATTTAAGTATTGACACAATTGCTCTTTAATACTGGGAAAAAAATCTTCACTTCTTTCCTTTTTAAAGGAAACATGTTGAAATGGATGGGGTTGGCCATCCAGTGATAGGACAAGAGGCAGTATGTACAAGCCAGATCACAGAAGGTTTTGCTTATACACAAGGAAAAAACACTTCGAGGTTGATTGGATACTGGAACAGACTGACCAGAGAGGTTGTGGAGTCTCCTTCTCTAGAGACTTTTAAAACCCACATGGACACATTCCTGTGAAACCTGATCTAGGCATATCTGCTTTAGTAGGGCAGATGGACCAGATGATCTCCCAGAGATCCCTTCCAACCCCTGCTGTTCTTTGATTTTGAACAGGTTGGTGTCTGCTTGTGGAAAGGTTAATGTGCTGAGCAGTAACCATATAATCATAGACTGGTTTAAGTAGGAAGGGACCTCAAAGATCATTTAGTTCCAACCCCCTGCCATAGGCAGGGACATCTCCCACTAGAGCAGGCTGCTCAAGGCCTCATCCAACCCGGCCTTGAACACCTCCAGGGAGGGAGCAGCCACAACCTCCCTGGGCAACCTGTGCCAGTGTCTTACCACCCTCACTGGAAAGAATTTCTTTCTAACATCTAGTTTAAATCTCTCCTCTGCCAGTTTAAACCCATTCTTCCTCATCCTGTCATCACAAGACCTGGTAAACAGTCTATCCCTGGCCTTCCTGTAGGTCCCCTTCAGATATTGGAAGGACACTATAAGGTCTCATGGAAGCTTCCTCTTCTCCAGGCCGAAGAGCCCCAACTCTCTGTCCTCATAGCAGAGCTGCTGCAGCCCTCTGATCATCCTAGTGGCCTCCTGTGGACTCGCTCCAACAGTTCCATGTCCTTCTTGTGCTGGGGGCTCCAGAACTGCACACAGGACTCCAGGCGGGGTCTGATGAGAGCAGAGCAAAGGGGCAGAATCCCCTCCCTTGCCCTGCTGCCCATACTGCTCTTGCTGCAGCCCAGCACACAGTTGCTGCCTGGGCTGCACTCACACTGCAGCCTCATGTTGAGCTTCTCATCAACCCACATCCCCAAGTCCTTTCCTCAGGGCTGCTCTCAGCCATTTGCTACCCAGCTTGGAGTTGTGCTTGGGATTGTGCCAACCCAGGTGGACGACCTTACACTTGGCCTTGTTGAATGTCATGAGGTTGGCCTGGTCCAGCCTGTCCAGGTCCCTCTGGATGGATCCCTTCCCTCCAGCAAGTTGACTGTGCCACACATCTTGGTGTCATCTGCAAACTTGCTGAGGGTACACTCAATTCCTCTGTCCGTGTCGCTGACAAAGATGCTAAATAGCACTGGTGCCTGAGGGACGCCACTTGGCACTGGTCTCCAGGTCTTCTCAATGCATCTAGTAGAAGAGCTGAACAGGAAAAGGTTTATGGGAGGCACTTGTGTGAGTGAATCTGACGTTCCTAACTGGGCACATGAATATTCACATACTTAAGGACTGAGTTTAAAGTTTCCTGGGCAAGTGTAACTGTTGAGGAAGCAGATGTACCATTTCTACAGCTCAGCTGTTCAGAGACTTCTCACATGTTTACAGTTAAGGAAACGAGAAGTCCCGTGGGAAGCTGGGGGAAGTATTTGGAAACATGCTGTGGCTCTTTGCTGCTCTGAGCAAAGGCTCTGAGTCAAAAGGAGATTGAAGGTGAGCTATTAGAGCTCAAATAAGCAGGAATAGTTCTATTTCACTTGCAGCAGGTAACACAGAGCTTCAGTAACTCTTAGTTTCTTGGAGTGTTTTGGGGTTTGTGTGGGTTTTCACAGAGTGGCAGTGGCACAGGTCCTAGAGAAGCAAGAGACAGCATTAACAACTGAAGAACCTCCCTAGCTTTGCTTTCAGCTACGCTGTTTATGAAAGGCGTCTGCCACACACAGATGGTACAGAGTGTTTGGGAAAACAGAGGGTGTTGAACTGAGGCAGAAAAGTGCAGCTATTATCTGAACTCCTTGAGCAGTGCTCTGCAGCTGTGACCAAGCCAAGGGCCTTGCTGTGTTTGCTTTCACGTTGAAGACAGGAGACGACTCCTCCCCAAGGAGCTCGCAGTTCACACGGGTTAAGATGCTGTTTCTTCCCTTGCTTCTGGAAGGAGAACAAAGGTATGGACTTCTTGCAGCACCTTGTCTACCACTGCAGATTAAACTCGGTACTGTGATTTCCCTGTCCACCAACTCCATGGAGGCTTCCCTGCCCAACCAGTGGTGGCTCAGACTTGACTACAGTTTTCCCCAGTTCCTTTTTTTTGAATCACAGTATTATGTCAGGAGCTTAGTGGATGAAGACTGCAAAGTATGTGACTCCTTCAGCCTTGTCTGAGGTAGAAAGCAGTGAAATATGTCTTGCAGCAAGGATTACTTCCCTCCTGCTTGCCTTTAAACAGGTTAGATTTGATGGCTGAGGAAATGACAGTCTGACTTGTCTGTAAGGTCAGTGGGATCCAAGTGCTTTCTGTTAAATCTCTGTTTCTAATATTTTCTGAAGTTCTTGAATTCAGTCCAACACTCATTTCCTAGTTTGTCAGGAAATTGTGTTGCTGCTTTATTGAATGAACTGCAAAATAATCCCAAGGAGGGGAAAATGTCTTAAGGAGAGCCTCAGCAATGCTTTAGCTGCTGGTGCCTGGTAAAACTGCATAGATCAAAGGTATTCATCTAGGGTTTTTATATATATATTATTCTTTATTGCTCTCGGCAATGATATTAAATTGATTCTCAGGCAACTGGAAAACACCAGGTTGAAGCTAATCGATAGATGCACAGCAATATCTCACCATCCATACCAGCAGGACCCTGGTTGATGGAGAAAGATGCTTTAGGTCCATCAGACTTAGTACTGCAGAGGAAAAACTGCTGTGAAGTTGTTCTTTCTCAGAGATGTAGTGGAAGGCTTATGAGCTGGGTTGATGATAACTTTCTTAATGCTCCTGGGCTGTTGCTTTGATGCTGTGTTATAGCTGGGTTTGGTGCTGGCATTTCAGAGTGTGCTTTCTTTTGGATTTATCTGTCCTTCCAGCTTTACAGCCCAAGAATGAGAAACAGCCCATAAGGAATGCCCCATTATTCATCATTGTAATTGACTTTTCATTTCCACTCTTAGGGAAACAGGATCCCTTAGTTTTCCTCTCTTTTCACTGTCATACTTAGTATTTACTTCTTTATGTGTTCTCTGATAGTCACCCACCCTTCTCGCTGCATAAGTTGCTTTCCTGGAGGCTGGACCTGCCTCCAGTTGATAATACTGTAAAGCCAAAACTTAATAGCTGGCTCAGGTTAACTGCTAGAAAATGCTTCAACTAAATCTGTGCAGGAGGATAGAAAGGGAGAGGTTGCATCCTGGCTGCAGAACACTGCAGTAATCATAAGGTAAGTAACTTCCAGTAAGCAGTAAACTTCTTTGCATTTCTTAATATCGATGTAGTGAATAAAGTGACAAAATAATGGTGCACTTTCAGTATTGTCCTTCCCTGCACTGGTCAGGCTTCTGCTGTGCCTGCCAAAGCTCAAGCTTCATATAATAGATGCTTTCTTAAAATAAAGCTGTGTTGAAAACCAGTGAGAGGCTTTAGTGATACTAAACCCCCACCCAGATATGAAATGCTCAAAAGGGTTTTTGTTTTTGGCTGTGTGGTTTTTTTTCCTGTTGTGGTAAAACTGTTAACGTGATGGGGAAATCAGGAAAGTGGTTGGAACTTGAACATTTCTTTTTTCAAAAGCATGCAGACTTTGTGGTATTTTATTGATGAGGTAAAAGTGCTATTTTTGAAGCGCCGCAAAGGAGCTGGGTCTGAGTCTGTCCTCTGCTGGGTTGTGTACGAATCCAGAGCAATAAAAGAGGTTGGTGCCAGCAGCCTGTGGCAGAAGCTTTGCAAAGGAAACTGTGGCTGAGGACGGCCCAGAGGTCCTGCACCGAAGAACTTCCACAGGGTTAAGTAATCTCCAAAGCAATGTCCCCTTTGAGATGTCAATGTGTGATCTGAACCACAGAGTGTAAAAACCAGTGTACTTTGCCTAATTTCTGCTACAGGGAAGCTTTTGGGTTTGATGTAGGACGTAGTGTACACCTTGGAGAGGTGTGAAACTCCTCCCTGATACTGACTACAAAGCATGAAGGAATAAACTTCTCATTGAGGCCCATGGCTCATGCAAAGCAGCAAAGACAGGTTACTTCCCTGCAGCCAGGGGCAGCGAAATGATCCTGAAATCCCAGCTCCATGTGATTAGATAACAGATTGTAAGAATTTCTGCCACCTAGTTCATCCTGGGCCTGGTGCTGCTTTGTTCCCCCTTCCTCTCTGTGCCTCCTGCTTTTCTCTTGGCCTACAGCTCACTACAGCCCCGAGTGGGAGCCGGTACCGTGTGCCAGCTTGAAGAGTCAGCAAAGCTGGACTCTGTCACTGATGTGCTATTACTGGTGGCATTTGGAAGGAACATCTATGTGACAACAAAGTGACATCTGGTGTCATCCTGTTGTCACCCTGAAGGATGCAGGGTCTGGGCAATTAATGTGGGGAGCAAGGTGCTGCTCAGTAGGACATTGCTGCTGTGTGGCTGTAGCAGTTACCACTGCTTACATCAAATGTTCCTGTTTCTAAAGCTCTGCAGCAACTCAAGAATGTGTGGGGTAGCTTTGCTTACTGGTATTGCTCTAGGTAAGAGCTCTCTCTAGGCTTATCTCTATCCTCTCTAAGCAGGGACATGTCAGACTTTAATTCCCTTGGGTCTGTGTCACTGAAGCCCAGCATCTCATTTTATCCTGTTATACAGAGACTTAAAGACACAACCATGGGAGGGCTGCAGCAGCGCTGGGGCTGGACTGGAGGGGTGCTGCAGAAGGATCTGCCAGAGCTTCTGAGGCAGATGTCTGGGATTTGCTTTCACTCAGATGTGTACCTGCTCAGTCTGCCCACAGGCTTCTGTCTCCGAGTTGAGCCCTGGTGATCATGCTCAATGAATAAAGAGCTGCTGTGTTACTTCTGGGATCCTTAATGCAATGCTAGGGGCTGTCTGATTTGTTTTCTGCCCTTCAAATTATTCTTCACACTTTAAGAAGTCTGAGTGCAAATTTCATGATGAAGTAGCCTCATGTTACACAGAGCCCAACCTGTTTTGCAGGAAGAGTTTGTGTTTCTGCAAAACGATGCAAGGAAGAGGAAAAAGGAGGGGGAAGTGTGTGTATATCTTATAATATATATATATTTTTATATATAATTACAAACAATATTGCTGTCAGGTAACTTTAATATGGGCCAAACATTCACAGTGCCCTTCTTCATTAGGCATTGGTGGGGTGTTGGCTTTTTCTTTGTTACACAATCCACTGCACAGGGAGCCAGCAGATCCAGCTCCTCCAACTACAACCAAGCCCTTCTCCTGGGTAGCCTTTTTTGTCTAGCACATTTTCACACACAAGCAAAACAGGGAAGTAATTTCTCCTCCTCCTTATAGAGCACCTTATAAATGAAAAATATCTACCAGTGGACAGAGACAGAACGGAGTAACTCAGCCATCACTGACAAGTACAAACAGCTTATACCAATAATGAAGCAAACTGCTAAATGTGATGAAGACACTCTGAAGGCATTACGCAAATACAGTTACCTTTTGGAAGAAACTCCAGTGCCCAACAGCACACACTGAAGTGTTTTGAGTTGGGGCCAGCAAGAAGTTTTAATAAGTACCACAGCAAAGCAAGAATGAAGAAATATATGACTAATGTCAATGGTGCTGAAAGAATATTTAGGAAGCCTCAACAAACCAAACCAGTAAAAGGTTTTGGGCCAGCTTGGTCTCCTATAAAATCTCCTTGCTTCCCCTCCACCCAGCAACACAAGGATATAAAAGAGAAAGAGCAGTTTCATCAAGCTAAACAGCATGTTTCTGACCTAGCCACCGCAAAAAAATACGTCGACAGGCCCTTTAAAACTGTGCTATTTTAATATGCTGTAGGAAGCACTCTCTGCCTTCTAATTTGTTTAGTTCTTTGAAACACCTAATTTCCTCTGCACTGTCACTGCACAGCGCTCTGAAGCCTGATGGAGCCCTGCCACTTGATTCAACACCAATAGTCACATTTCAATAGCCAATTCCACTTGAAAGGCTTTAAATGAAGGGAAAAAAAAGATGTCTTCAAACCAGAGAACGCAATGCAACACCATTTATTTATATCCAAGTTCTCTTTTCTGTGGCTGGCTACTGCAGAGGCAGGAGCCAGAGAAGTGGAGCTTTAAAGCCTAGATAATTAATTCTAAGTGGTTTTGAAATGGCTAGAGATTTAAGGTAGACAAGACGCAACACTGAAATCAGAGTCAAGCTGCTGTGCTCTTTGCTCTGCTCTGGAATGTGCTGTTTACTCTGGCATCACATAAAATATATAATTGATTTCTCGAGGAAAAGAAAGAAGAGGGGGGAAAGAAACCAACCACCCAGCCCCATAAGACTCATTATTCCATAGAGCAAAGGTGAAGAGGTGTTCCAGGCCAAATCGCAGTTTTGTTTCAATAGGGATGGTGCAACAGAATAATAATTTTGTATTTATTAACATTCATTTCCTGGAGCTGCCATCCACAGGAGCACAGGGCTATTAACAAGAACCTCCCCAGAGTCAGAAGTATCAACTTCTACAAGCATATACAGATTTAAAGAAAAATTAAATTAAATTTAATAATATTACTTTGGAGAGCATTTATCTTTTGGGGGGGGGAGGAAAGCTTTTTCCCCTCTCCTTTTCCAAACTTCCTTATTAAGATTTTGCAAAACTATAATGAAACTTGACAATAAACCACATGGTGCCTCAGCACACTTCCAAATTAGTCAGTTGATAATTCTACTGGCTGCACAGCAACTATTTATGTGCCCTTAGACAGCAAATGCTGCTCTTTCTCCAAGGGCTAAAACAAGCTCTTGGGAGTTTCAGAATAGCCTCAAGACAGAGACATCAAGAAACACTGTGGAGAAGCTCCACAGCAGCCCACTGCTCAGCCAAGTGTTTGCCAGAGGCCTTCTGAGACAGGGAAACATCAATTAAGATGCTCATTTAAAAAAAAGAAAAGGCAGCAGCACTGAAAACAAAAGAATCATGGAATGGGTTGAGTTGGAAGGGGCCTCCAAAGGTCATCTCACCCAACTCTCCTGCAGTCAAGCAGGGACATAATCCACTAGATCAGGTTGCTCACAACCTTATTGAGCCTGACCTTAAGGATCTCCAGGGATGGGGCCTCAACTCCCTCCCTGAAATCTATGCAGTGTTCCACTACCCTCACAGTAAAGAACTTGTTCCTAACATCCAATCTAAATCTGCTCTTCTCTCATTTCAAACCTTGAAATGGGGTGGGACTGCCCCTTGTCCCACCACTTCATGCCTTTGAAAACAAGCCCTCTGCAGTTTTGTAGCCCACCTCAGGTACTGGAAAGGCTGCTATTAGGTCTCCCCAGAGCCTTCTCTTCTCCAGGCTAAATAACTTCAGCTCACTCAGCCTGTACTCATAGTAGAGGTGTTCCAGTCCCCTGATCATTTTTCTGGACCCATTCAATCATGTCCTTCCTGTGTTGAGGGCTCCAGAAGTGGACACAGTATGCCAGGTGAGGTCTCACCAGCACAGAGAGGCAGAATCCCTTCTCTTGACCTGCTGGCCACACTTGTTTTGAAGCAGCCCAGGGTGCCATTGGCCGCCTGAGCTGCAAGGGTTCACCGTTGGCTCATGTCCAGCTTTTCATCTATCAGAACTCCCAAGCTCTTTGCTGCAGGGCTGATTACCTCATCCCCTATCCTGTACTGAGGCTAGCCAGACATGATGATCAGTAACATCATGATTACCTTACACTTCGCTGGCACTCAGTGACACCAACCTGTTTTCCTCCAAGTTTTGTAAGACAACAGTACTACATGTTCCACCTAAGGCTTCCACAGCCACAGAGACCAGCTCTCCACACACTTCTCCTTTCAGAGCTACTTTAAACTGAATTTTCCGCCAAAAGTGTTAACATTATCTTAAATACTTTAAGTGAGGGTGACCAAAGCTGCACTGCTCCTTTTGCAACCCAAAAAGGGTAAACTGCTCTGATTTTCTCCACCAAAAGGTCAATGATCACACATTCCCTTTGCTGAAGCTAGGCATCCCACAGCAGTGTTAACCCTCATTCTTTGTCAAAATATCCATCCACTAGGTGCTCACTGAATACCTTTTTCTGAGAGGCTTCTACTTCACATATAGGATAGCTACACTGAGAGACACCTGAGCAGCCATCTCACTTCAGAAAGAGCAGAAGAAATCAGCAAGGAAGTCACACTGTGTGCATGGCTCAGCTGCTGAAAAGCCACGACCACAAACCACTACAGGGAAGTCAAAGATGGGTGATGATGCAGTGAATTACAGGCAACTTGTCCAGAAGCAAAAGATTACAGCAAATAGATGCAGCAGCCAGAAACAGCCTTCCATCTCGCTCCAGCCATCATTTCTCCTGTCTGTTCCAGTTTTCCAACTTAAAAGCCCTGGCTATCTTTGTTATCCTTTGCCAGCAAGACAAAATACAGGACAACAAACACTTTGGGGGCAAGAAATGAACTATGCTGCTGAATTCTGGACAGAAAGAGCAAATAGCTGGTGGCAGTCAGAGCCACGGACAAGCTGGCAGCAGTCAGAGACTTCTTCCTCTTTGCAGCATGTCTGACAGACCACTAACATCTTTGCAGTTGTAACAAAAGATAAAAGAGGCTGATTTCTATCTTGAAAGGAGCTAGAGCCTGAGGCCATTACAAGCACAGCCTGAAGAGAGGCTGATTTCACGGGTTTGCTGGTTTGCAGCACAGTTCCCTCTCGTACTGCTAGCACACAGCGCAACATCTTCAAAGCGTCCTAATGACACGGGCAGCCACCTGGCTGCATCGCGCAGGTTTATGGAAGAAACTATCACAGATGGCTTTCAGAAGTGACCCTTACACCTCACCAGGGTACTTGTGACACGTGAAAAATGATGAGCAACCACCACATTTTCATCCTTTAAGTTTCCATCATGAGCAAGTGATGAGTCCAGACGACAGGATTTGTGTTTTCCCTCCCACAGGCAAAAAAGAGACTCAGTGAAGTCCCTGCAGCTGGAGGCCATGTACCTGTAGGGCTCCCCAAACCCATGGGAGGAAGGGCAGCTTATGAGGAAGGGGTGGGACCCATTCATGTGGCACTCCACTATCTGGCCCACAGGAAGCTGCAACTCAATCTGCTCTGCTTTCACATCCAAAGCAAGAAAATAATCAGTATTTGCCATTCAGCTGAGTCTCATCCATCTCACCATGAAGCAAGATGAGGTCTTCGAACATTCCATGAAGCAAAAAAAACCAAATCTGCCAAAATACAACCAAAGAAATCCCACCAAAAACCTACTACAGCAAAATAAAAACAACAACCAAAACCACAAATACCAGCAAGGATAAAGTAACTGCAATGCTAGCAAAGAGGGAGGAGAGGAACTTGTCAGCAATTCAGAATGATAGCTTTTGTTTTTTTCCATATATTTCAGAATGAACAATTAAAAGGTAGAACGCAGGAAGATCCAATTTGTCACACAACACTTGCAATCAGTTGGGTAAAAAAAAATCCCCAAACCTTTACATAAATAAATTTCCAGGCCAAAAATCCCACTGTTCAACTCCTATATTGCAAAGTATACTTTGTGATTGTTTAAAGTCATTTTTAGCTTTGCATGGCTGCAATCACCAAACATTGTCTCCCTGTCAGCATTTGAGGGGCTAACATACTGTTGCCAACAATTAGCACAAATCTGGCTGACATTGTTTTCTCTAAAAATAAACCATGCATGTTAAGTAGCTTCAGAACAAACATGAAAACAAGATTTTAGGATAACATTTTTCTTCTCGGTGGAAACGTAATCCTACAGGAAGCCCAAATAAAGGCTTCGGGATCTACTCTACCTTCTTCACCAGCAACAGTCAGAGCACGCCATAGTCAGAGTAACAGTAATTGCATCACAGCAAGAGCAGCCCCTGTGAAGTACTTTCTTTAGGCAAATCTGACTTTCTCTAACCTTAGCCATCAAAAGGAAAATCCAACAACACTGAAATAACACCATGAGCACACAAATCACTTGGCTTGGGAAGGATGCAGTCCTCTTAAATAGGCACATGAGAAGCATGCACGCACTTCTAACAGCTGCTTCATTTACCACCCATCGTCAATTTCAGGACACAGCACTCACCCATGACATGCTCCATCCCAGACGTGGTTGTCCAACAAAGCTGGTTAAAGTATGACTCAGAACAGAAATGACTCTTCAGCTTTACTGAAGAAATTGTACTTTTAAATACAGACTGAAACTGCCAAAACAGGAAGAAAACAACTTATTGTTTACACTCAGGAGTATCTGAACTGCATCAATAACAGAGATCACGACTCTAAACTAAGGCTCAGAGACAAAGACATACTCTGGGTTTCGAATCCAACACATCTCCTTTCCAGTGGTTGCCTGACATATGGACCAGAAGCAAAGGTGACTTTAGGTGGCAGAGGTTATAAGCATCAAAAACCTCATCTGTATTCTGGCTAATCCCTCTTACAGTAAATACACTGTATCATTGCAAAACTAATGCTGGAAGCTCTTTACCAGACTGGAGAAGTTAATGTTTTCTACTCAGTGGATAGGAAGTCTATAACTGCTTATTTTATACCCTGTTCTCATCTCTGAAGGTTTTTATTCTCCAGAGCAAATTAATCAGGCAGCTTGCATTCTATGTTCTTTCTCCAGGCCTGGCTCCTCTCAGTATCTCTATTGATCTTCACTCAGTAAGCCATTAGCAAAAGGTTTTGAAAATTTGCTGGGTTTATAGTTCCCAGAGAAAGCTGAGTCCAGTTTAAGGAGACTGCCAGGTTCAGGTTTGAAAGCTTAATCCTTCGAGGCAAAGATCACCATTTTTCAAAACGTGCAACAACGTTCAAATCCCTTTCTGCTGTTCTCTCACACGTGCTTGTGTCCTACCGCTTGATGCTCCTTCCTGCCAAAGGCGATTTTAAATGAGCAAGGACAATGGGACCGAAAGGGAATGGATAAGTGCCACATACCCAGAGCCAGCAAAACAAACAAACAAATCTACCAGGCTGATGTTAAAAAGCCAAGAGGAGAGATGAAGATAGGTGTACAACAGTTACAACTTCTAATAAGTAACTGCAAGCTTTTGGATTAATTATTTTTCTCTTGGATTCCACAAGGTCACCTCATCAACAAACCTCCTTCAGCTTCTCATTTCCTCTATAATCCAATAAATTCACAATGGTAAAGAAACTCAGTGCAATTTCAATGCATTTGTACCATAGTTTTTTGGGAGTGTATACAAGACCATTTTTGTTCCTTCTCTTGTAAGCTGTTTTTTGTTTATTCTTTGTAAGTTGTTTTCTCTTACACATGCATGAAAACAACTTGAACCAAAGTGAACTTAACTTGATTATCCACCCTTGCCATTACACAATCTAGCAGATCCTGCATACAGAATCAGGTTGGAAAAGTCTTCTGAGATCATCAAGTCCAATCTACCATCCAACACCATCTAATCGACTAAATCACAGCACCAAGTGCCACATCCAATCGCTTCATAAACACTTCAGGGATGGTGACTCCACCACCTCCCTGGGCAGCCCATTCCAATGCCAAGCACTCTTTCTGTGAAGAACTCCTTCTTAACATCCAGCCTGAACCTCCCCTGGCACAGCTTGAGACCATGTCCCCTCATTCTGTCACACAGGTAGGCAGACATGTCAACTCAGCTGAACAGACCTGGAGTTGCTAAAGCCCGCTGATGGCCCCCAAAAGATGAGGACCCCAGCATTAGACACATGGGCAGGCAGCAGCGCTGGCTGTCCCGAGGGCTCCACGCACCACGTGCATGTGCACACTGCAATTCTGTTGTGTCGAGCCTCCAGCTGACTTTCACACTGTGCAGACATTATCCCCTGGCACACAATGGCGTTCATTCTCCTGCCTGGTCCCCGCAGCCAGCAGCACACCCTGTGTCCTGCTGAACCCAGAGAGCAGGGACACCAGCCCAGGCTAATGTTACCCGTCTGCGGCTGCACACAAAACCGGGCTCGCTGTGCAGCCAGAGCCCGTTCAGCGAGCTGCAGCCTGGCCCGAGGATCCCCACACCCTTTGGAGGGAGCCAAGCGGTGGAACTTGTTCAGCAGCCAGAAGAGTCCAGGCAGGGGTTGCAACAAGCAAGAAGTGCCAGAAAGAAAAGAAAAAAAGAAGATTCTACAACAAAATAAACAGTGTTAGAGCTCAGCTTGCCCAAAGATCCGGGATGTGGAGATCTAAATCAGCATAGCAGTTAATTTATTCTTAAGTAGTTACAGTTAGAGACCACACACCATGAGCACTGTCACCCTGAAGACAACCTGATGTGACATACCTCTGTCACTGTTCCTTTCCCTACCCCCTCCAGCACAGTTCCCAGTCCTGCTGTATTTAACAGCACAGGATTTTAAAACAACCTCAAGCCCAAAGTTTCATAGAATCAGAGTCATAGAATTAGTTAGGGTTGGAAGGGACCACAAAGATCATCTAGTTCCAACCCCCCTGTCATGCCCAGGGACACCCTACCTAGAGCAGGCTGCCCACAGCCTCATCCAGCCTGGCCTTAAACACCTCCAGGGACGGGGCCTCAACCACCTCCCTGGGCAACCCATTCCAGGCTCTCACCACTCTCATGCTGAACAACTTCTTCCTCACATCCAGTATGAATCTCTCCACCTCCAGCTTTGCTCCATTCCCCCCAGTCCTGTCACTACCTGACAGCCTAAAAAGTCCTTCCCCAGCTTTTTTGTAGCCCCCCCCTTCAGATACTGGAAGGTCACAATAAGGTCACCTGGGAGCCTCCTCTTCTCCAGACTGAACAGCCCCAACTCTTTCAGTCTGTCCTTTGTTTGATCCCTTCAGAACTGCTGCAGCAGCAACAGGAGGACCAGACCCATGTGTCCCCAGCCACCCAAGTCCAGCACCACAGCTGTGCCCCACCACTCCCAACTTCTTATGCTCAAACGTTTGTGTCCACAGGCTAAGAAATCAGGACACGTAGCCAGAGGGCTGAGTTCAACCTAACCTGTTGTCTACAGCCTGGCCTGAGTGACAGTGCCTGGAGGACCACTAGGTGCCCAGCCCTTCCCCTGGCTTGCCAGACCTCCAGCCAAGCACATGGCAAGCACTGCGGTACTGCCGGAAGGGTGGCCAGGAGCTTCCTCGGAGCTCAAGTACACAGGGATCAGTTCCACATCTGCTTTTAACCTGCGGCCTGAACGTTTCTCTGAGGCTCCTTCATCTCCATCCCGCTCGCCGGGAGCGCAAGCGATGCCTGACAGGAACCAGACGTGGGCAAGCCCTCCCCCTGTAAGCCAGAACCCTCAGGGTGCAGAAGGCGCAGGGTGGGGACAAGCATAGTTAGTTCTCTGTTCCCTCCGCAGCTACTGTAACTCAGCTCGCTGCCCTTCGGTTTTGGCCCTGGCGGGTCCAAACATGCCCCAGCAGGCCCACCCCACCTCCAAAGCCATTCCAACCCCCCTGGCACCCTCCCACACCGCGGAGAGGCGGCAGCAGATGGAGGAAGTGCAGCCCTGCCATTTCCTGCAGCTCGCTAATCTGCTCCCCGCAGCTGCCAAGACCAGGCCGGGCCACGGCTCGATGGCGTTACCGACTCACCCTGACAGCAAGGCCCTGCCTGGCAGCCCCATGCCTGCACCCAGCCGCTCCAGCGTCCAGAGAAGGCAGGACTGCGGCCAGGGAATCCGAGTCCCAGGTCAACTGTGCCTTTTCCAGTGCTGGTGAGAGCGAACAGCTCAGGCTGCAGCGCCAGCCCAGATCGGCCTGGCCATGGCGAAGGAGTGACGACTAGCCCTGGCTGGGCAGCTCTGGAGAGAGCCCAGAGTGGTGTCACAAGCAATTAATGTGATTTAGAAACTCCCCCACCCTGCGCCTAAGATCCCAGTAAGAGGGAAAGGGAGAAATTACTTTAAAAAAACCCCACCAAGTTACAGTCTGTGTTCCCACTGCAGCCTGCTCTCCTGGCTGCCACCAATTGGGACGGGAAGGCAGAATCAATCCCCTTCATCAGAAGAGGCTTATAACTCACAGGGGCCTCCAAACTCCCTTGACAAGGGCGATAAATCTGTACTCGGGAGGAAATTGAGCTCTCTCTCCACTATAGATCTGATACAGGTTGCATAATGAGGTGGCTTTCTCGCCCACACCACCACAAACATGAGCTGCCTGCATGCAGAAAAATGAGCACATATATATATAGTTTTCTTTAAAAGTCCACCACCCATTTCATCTCCCCCTCACTTCAGGCAGAGAAAACAGCTTCTGTCTAACTGTCACGTGAGATTTAAGCAGAAATGACAAGAAAGGCAGCTTTGTGCAGCCCTCCTGCATCTATGATGTACATGGAAAGCAGAGAGAGAGATGGAGAATTTGACAACACAGGACAAACAAAATGAGCAGTAACAATAAACCGCACCAATACACCCCACACAGCCACTCGCAGACCAACCACTGCTGCCCACTGCTCTATAGCTGGGCACTCCACTGCTCTTGGCTGGGACTTGTTAAACAGGTGTTAGCACAGTAAGAAGGATAAAGTCACAGAATCATAGAATGGTTTAGGTTGGAAGGGACCTCAAGGATCATCCAGCTCCAACCCCCTGCCACAGACAGGGACACCTCCCACTAGAGCAGGCTGCTCAAGGCCTCAGCCAGCCTGGCTTTAAACACCTCCAGGGAGGAAGCAGCCACAACCTCCCTGGGCAACCTGTGCCAGTGTCTTACCACCCTCACTGTAAAGAACTTCCTCCTAATATCCAGTCCGAATCCCCCCTCTTCCAGTTTAAACCCATTCCCCCTCATCCTGACGTTACCAGACCTTGTCAATAGTCCCTCCCCAGCCTTCCTGTAGGCTCCCTTCAGATACTGGAAAGCCACTCTAAGGTCTCCTCGAAGCCTTCTCTTCTCCAGGCTGCAGAGCCCCAACTCTCTCAGCCTGTCCTCATAGCAGAGGTGCTCCAGCCCTCTGATCATCTTCGTGGCTCTCCTTTGGACTCGCTCCAGCAGTCCCAAAGGAACGTTTTACCCTTGCTACTCCTCTGCCATTGCAAGGTTCCGTCTTTCAGGCAGTGATCAAGAGCTTTAGCTGGGTCTAGAGACAGTATCCCCACCTAGACTCACAGTGGTTTGATGAAAACATGTAAATACCATCCCGCATGTGTAAATATATTTATTTTTAATAGAAGGAATTTAGAGGGACACAGATCAGTCCTGGCAGCAATTACTATAGCACCTCCATGTATAACCTCAGTAATGTGGCTCTCTGCTCTTTATAAAGTAGCCTTTCACATGGCTGCCTAAACTGTAATTTGCTTGTTTCCAAAGAATCCAGGGTTTGTATTAGCACAACCTCTCCCTCTTATCCATTCTTTCATGCACACTGTGAGTTAAATGGTGCCCCAGTTTGAAACAAGTTGCTCACAATCTTGATTACATACATTATACAATTTGGGTGGGTTTGGGTTTGAGTATTTTTGGTTGTAGTTGTTGTTTTTTATTATTATTATTATTATTATTATTATTAATAGTAATATTATTATTATATTGATTTTAATTTTGATTTGACATTTAAAAGCTTTCCAGGACATCTGTCCCCAGCAAAACCACAAGGGAACAATTCGTGGCACAGCAAGATGATGAGTTGTGTTTGCGGAAGGGGCTGGGAATGAAGAACAACCCACAGATATACATCCAGAAATATCCAAGAGTACAGTTTAAAGGAGAAACTGTCTTTCAGTTTTCACCTTTGCCCACATGGAAGATTTAAAAAAAATTAATTTTGAATCCTGTTACCAAAAATCTTTAAGACAGTGGATCCATTAGAGAGAAGTGAAGAAACAACTCCAGCTACTGGTAATAAAAATCATATCCCAAGGCCATCAAGACAACTTCCATCTCCAAAACTATTCAGAATCCACATTCCCCACCCTCTCCCCCAATATTTACACACTATCCAAAAGATCTGAGGCTGGGGGAGGATAGGGGGGTGTGGAAATGAAAAGAAGAACCCCCCTGTGCATGTACAGCAGGGTTTCTAGTGCACTTGGCAGCCCTCCAGAAGATGAGAGGCAGAAATCCCCAGGGCAGCTTGCGCAGGAAGGAATCTGCTCTGGGCAGCTCGGCAAGAAGTCTCACGTGCTTCAGCAATCCCAGCCACAGCAGCCAGCGATGCCAGAGCTCTGCACACTTGGGAGAAAGGATGAATTCACAACTGCTTTACAGAACCAAGGAGAGGCAGGGAACAGTTAGCAGGGAAAACATGAGCATCCAGAGCAACCTACTGCCTTGCTACGCTGCTGTCTGCACTTTCCAACTCACTGAGAAGCAGGGAGCAGAATTTCACAAACTCGGTCCTGAGAACGTAGGAAAAAGGTGGAGCAGAAGAGAATGGCAACAGCTGAAGGATGTTCAAAGTTGCTTTTCACTGTTCAAGTGACAAAAATCCAGTTAGTAAAACAGGTATAAAGAAGGCCCTTTTAACAGGCACAGCTGAGAGATTGATTTGAGAACAAGAAAAAGCTCATTTTTACAGACTGCAAAGCTCTACCCCATGTAGCTGTTTGTAGCTAGTAGAACACACTAGATTTCTTGCCTTTATCACCACAAACAAGAGCCTGTTTGTAATGTAAAGCTTCAAGTTACATGGCCAGTACTCTGCCTCTGTTCCTTTATACTTCATCTCCCAATTTTATCATAAACGCACACACAGCTTACAGTTGCCTATAAATTTCATCCTCAAACTCTTCAGAACAAAACACTATGTACTTTAATCTTAATGTACCTCCTATCAAAAAGATCCTGCAGGCAGAGTTTACAACTACTAAGCAATAGAAGTACCAAGAGATAAGTTATCCTTGTTTTACAGAAGAAACAGAGGGACAGAGATTAAGTAACTTATCTAGACAAGGGAAAAAGTGACATGCCTCAAGTTTCAACTCTGATTTTTTTCTAGACTCTCCCCCCCATCCCAAGCTATGCTGAAGGTACTTTGTAGGGGCTCTCGAGTAGATACTGCTGAGAAAATATTTGCAAAAAATTAAATTTCATACCCAGTCTTAATAAAACTTAACAGTGATGTTCAATAAGCAGGACATGAAAAGCCTTACATGTTTAAATAGCTCAGAGAACTTCAATTAGGTGCCTGTGCACTTGTAAGTATTTGAACAGTGGGTTTTATGCAAGACCAGGAGGCTTTATAACTGCTCCTCTGTTCAAAAAAATGTACAGTGTCATTAGAGGTCAGTCCCAAAAGAGCAGGCAAAGAACAAGCAGGAGTATACAAGAAACTGAAGACAGGTCCAACTATTTTAAGTACGTGGAAGAGAGCAAACCCATACGTTCACACATGGGTGTGCAGGCACACACTTTATTACAACTAGTCTATGGTTACTTTATGATGCAAAGCAAGAAACTCCTTCAGCTACAAATGAAGTTGGGTAGCACCATGTGGAGGCCTCCCTTAAACCCACCTTCTAACATACAAATCTGTTACCAGTTTAAGAAGTTGTCATGAGACATACATTATTTCCTTAAAATACTTCCCAACTTACACATTAATTCCATGAACCCAGCAGAAGACTGCTGAACACTGGACAAGACCCTGCTTCACAGACCTTCACATGTGGTTACAATCATCAAAATCTCTACCTCTCATCAAAAAGATGAAACTCTTAACCAGTCCAAATTCAGTGCAGCAACAAACCTGCATATAGATCAGCTAATTTATTTGCCACAATGTTGCAAGATACTGCTTTTGTTAGCTTAATTTGCCTTTAGCAGCACCGGAGACTGAGGTAACTACAGCTGAGTTGCTGAAGCCCAGATGGGAGACAAAAAAAAGGACTTTTGAAAAAGTATTATGTTATTCTGGCACTTGCAAACTGGTTTGTGCTTGTTTGTTTTGAAAAAGCCTTGCTTATTTGAATCAAGTGAAGCTTTTAAAAAGCTAGCTGGCCCTTGGAAAATATCTTAGACCATTTCTCCACTTCAAAGATTGTTCGTATCAGAGATTCTACAAAGTCCACAGCATGCTAAATTGACATAAATCCCTGACAGAAACAGAGCTTATATTTAACTTACTAGCAAAATTCATCTACCTGAATAATTAATATCCTTCAAATGAAGATTTCACTTAACTCCCTAGGTGCACGATATTAAGTCTACTACTGTTTGTTAATTTCCAGCACACCAGTGGAGTTGAGATCAAAATCAGAGAACAGACGTGGAAACTTGGCACCAGTGAACACTAAGAGCTTTGACACTGGCTTCAGCCAGGCAGGATTTCACCCTTGGTCACTCCATGCTGCTTCAGTTTATTTTTCCTTCTTTCCTCCAGCTCTTCTATTCCACCCCCCACCCCCCCCTTTTTCCTTTTACATCTCTTCTGAAATACACTGCAGCTCCAGTGAGTTCCCAGCCCTCAAACTACACAGCCGAGAACGCCAATACAAATGAAATCTCTGCTGCAGCTTCTACAGAGCTAAGACCACTTAAATCATCTTGTCAGATATCAAGAGACGAAAAAAGAAAGGGGAAAAAAAAAACTACAATAAAAGTGAGCCATCTTGTTTCCTTTAAGTGTGAAAAGGTTTTGAGAGTAAAGAAATACAAAGCAGCTAATGGTAATCAGTTACACAGAAACCCTCAATCGTGCGTTCTGCTTCTAGGGAGTACCAAGCATACAAGACCAAAACATGACATCAGATCCACATGAAATTCTGTGCCTAATCTGCAAACCAGTTACCATGACTGCACATGCAAATTGGTCAGATAAAAGCCAGTCAGAGGAATAATTGGCTATTTGGAGGTACAAAATGACTAATCTATCACAGTCACCACATAAGTGTTTTTTTTCCTCTGCTTCATAATTGCACCACTTAATTCTCCAAGTTCAACCTACTATTTTGGATGCGACATGGTACAGTAAGCACAGAAACAAGAGTGGAAAGCAAGAGAACCCAGGCTCCATCCAGAGATCCACCACTGTGACAAGTCCAGACTTTTCACCTCTGCCTATGAGGTCAAGGGACAACTTCTAAAGGTGACTATTAAAGCCACACCTATTCCTATACACCTTTGTAGGGAACTGTCTCCTCTGAAGAAGCCTTAGAAGCCACCAGCATTGAAAACCTCAGCAAGAGTTGCATTTCTGCTGTGTCACCAATGACATTTGAAAGCCCAAATGTCAGTGAGGACAGATACTCTTTCTTAACCAGAGTACTTCAACAACTCATCTGCAGCATCACTTTCCTGATGCCATTCGAACATTGCTTTCTAAAAAGCATAGCTTTGCAGAACTCCTGAGTTTTCCTGCCCAGCAAAACTATAGCCCAAGTGTAAAAATCCATCATCATTTACAATTTACAATCAGCTTCACTCCACATCATCACAACTAAGGCAGCATCAAAGCATTAGTGATTTCTCCTCTTATCCAGGAAGCCATGGAAATCAGTGACAGATTACTTTCCTTATTGGTAAGCACAAAGACTAACTAGCTTCAACTTTAATGCCACTTTTACCTACTAAGATACTAAGCATTTTCCTGCTAGAAGCATTGGTAATTCCCTTTTAATGCCTTCTTCATGGGACAGAAAATTAAATCAACTAAGGCAGAACTGTAGAAGAATAGAGGTGGCAAAGCAGAAGGAGTCTGTATAAAATCTTGCACTCAACTGCTTGGGTTTCAAGGATGCCATACCAGCAAGCTTTCTATTAAACAATAAAGCAGGAAAGTTAAAGCCTTGAATATTCTCCCTCCTAGGCAGACAGCAAACGGATCAGTTGCTAGTAATTATTTGCTTTCCCTGTGCTTCAGGCATTCCCATCTGTGAAATGGGCCTCATATCTTCATTTATCTATTCAGCAAGCATCCTACATAGGAGTCAATATAGTACTGTCCTCTCCTTTCTTAACTTCTGAGCTTTGTAACAAAACACCATCTTCTCTTTGTACATTCAGTCCAAAACACAAGTGCTTGACCTTGAAAACTACAAAAGCAAACAAGCCTCCCACCTGCACAAAGCTGTACCTGCTTATACTGAACTAACAGCTGTAGGCAGAGTGTACCAGAATGTTTGTACATATGAAACTAGAGGCGACCAAGGCAAGATAACCATCCTGTGTCTGAAACTACCTGACTGAGATTACCAAGGGAAGCTTGCATGTTTCCCATAGCTAAGCTTCAAGTCCATCTTCTTGCTGGAGCTGTAAATTCTGAGTGTAACCAACTGCCCCTTCTCCTGCAAGTGGGGTCAGTTAAAGCCCTAGGCTCCAGACAGATTACTCCCATGTATTTCCGGCAGGTGCTTTCCCACCTTCTCTCTCCTTATGTCTCCTCATGAGTCCATATGTGCTGCTGGAGATGAGATTTGGCACACACACTCAGATATAAAAACTCTCTACCCAGATGTGCTAATCCCCTGTGGCAACCCACTTTACCACACATGACCTCCAATGGCATGATTTGACAAGGTCAATGACTACTGTGCCACAGAGGTTACTGATGTTCACTGAAGTCTCCGATGCGCACACAAGAGGGTCCCTCCCCATCTTTTAATGCAATTAAATGCTTTTTATTAAGAAATTTGCACCATTTACATGCCATTTTTTCATCCTCTTCACACAACCAGCCTCCACAAAAGCCATTCTCCTGGGCGGAAACACTGATCTTATCCTCCTCACATTTTCTTGAATTCCTCAGCGGAATTCCAGCAGGAAAAAAGACAGAGCTGCTTCTTGTCCCACTCCATCCATTTAATAACAGAGAAGTCTGTACTGGATATACAGCACATGCACAGGACAGAAGCAGAAAAAGAGAACATAAGGCTAAAAAGTAGACATTCTTGTGTGAACTGAGCTAGGGATGCCATTTACAGACTGAACTACTTGTTAACCTTCTGCCATCAAGAGGGTTAGATACCTCATCCACTTCAAGCACCCGACCAAGCACAAACAAAAGCTTGTCTCCTCTTCCATCTTGTCACATTGAAACTAATCAGTGAAAACAAGGTAGGAACAGGGGAGTTGAAGCATTAATTTGCAAGCGAGGTTTTATCTTTCCAAGTAATCCCTTCTACCCTCAGTCACTCCTCCAATACTCTGTATGTGACATCATTCCAACTTCACAAGCTTAACTGACACCTAAATCATTCCAGCACCATCATCATTTTACACCATTTCAGTGGACCCCCAACTCAGAAGATGGTCTAAAACACAAAAAGAATACATAGCTATAAACTTGCTACAAAGGCTCAGGCCGTATTTGCAGGGTTTCTTTAATCAATACACATCTGTTCCATGCCCTCCTCATCCCTGTGCCAGAAGGGCATTTGCGTGGCTGTGCAGTGAGCCAGATCAGGGAACCAGGGAATTAGTTTTCCTGGCAGCGTAAATGCTAGTGCTGGCACAAGGGAGGTAATCAAGACAAGCAGCCAGGGCAGGAAAGGACCATCCCCTTCAGCAGAAACACGTACTTATGTCAGATTAAAGTGGTCACAGCCCCAGCTCGCTCTCTATTTCTGCAAGCCTGGGAATTACCCAGCAGCATGGAAGACCAAGTCGTTTAGCTTTGCAAAAGGGTGTCTTGCCTAAATACAAAGCTATTTTCACAGCTTGCTTCTTCTCTCACCAGCTTCTCCTCTCTTTAAATAATAATAAAGAAAAGGTTTGAATAAAGGAGGGTGGACCCCATCAGTCACCATGTTCCTGTACTAGGGTACAGCGTGAAGGACACGGTGCTGGGCTGCAAGGGGCTGAGGACAGCAGCTCTAGGCTCCTAAATGGAAGGGTGCTAACATTTTCTCTGGCAAGGTAAACAAACCCTGCAGTACAAAGATTGAATGACTCCATGGAACAAAAGGGAAAATAAGGTCAAACAAAAAAGAAAGGAAGGGGAAAAAAAGGGAATGAAACAAGAAGCAGCCAAGATGAGAGAGAGATGACAGACACAAAACACACAGACTGAAACCCCCTAGAGCCTACTCACTAGCTCTGAAGCTGAGCACATGGAAAAAGAGAAGAATTTACTTCTTCCTCAGCTGGAATGTTTGCATAATTGTCACTTTCAATTTCACATAATTTCTTTTCCTACACATTTGTTTCGTGTCTGGGCCACCATGCATGAAATAAATCCCTGTATCACAGCACAGCCAGTCTGTGCTCCACGTGGGGCTAAGGAGATTGGGTTTCCCATTTATTCCTGTATTACATTCCAAGAAGGTGTGAACAATGCTTTATCAGACTTAAAATAATATGGAGCAAACAGATATCCACCCCAGCCAGGATGTGTTTGCCTAGGCAGATTTTTCTGAAATGACAGAGAGCAGTACATAAATCATCAGTGTTACTTAAGCACTAACTAGATACCATTTTTCCCCTTTCCACAGCAGGGCACTGCACACTGAATAGAGGACGAGCACCACACCAACAAATAACTCAACCTGTAGGTTTAAGGCTGTTTCTTCCCCCACTCCCAACTGAAAAATAGCACACATTCACTTTGAGTATAGATGCAAATTTCTTCATATTTAGTGCTGATACCCAAATGTCCTCTTAAAAAAGCTAAATTATAAGCCCAGATACTGAAATATAAACCCTGATTAGGTTTTAAAGACACACATTTTTAGATGCTGTTTATGAAAAAATCTACATTAAGAGGAGTGGGTGCAAAGAATGAACTTTCAACATTAGAAGGAGCAGCAGCAGTCAGTAAATAGGCACCCAAAAACTCATTCAATATTTAAAAGTAGAGACAAACCATTTCAATGACCATAATCTAAGGAGAGCACATCACCACTTCTTCGTTCATGCTGAACAAACTAGAATACAAAAGGCTTAAATGCTATTAAACACTGATGATGTTTTTAAAGTTCATTCAGCTTTGAAGCTGAATTATTACAAGAACTAGGAAGTAAAAAAAAAACATATTCTGTACATAACTGCAAATGTTTTATCTTTCAATTCAGCTGCAACCCAAATTCTGACCCTCTTGAAAGGTACCTGCAGACCTCAGGAAAAAGGCATTTTGGCTTTTCTAGCTTGGCAGCTGCTTGGGATATGTAAGCAATGGCATGTTGATTCACCAGCCAAGAAAACCTGCAAGCTTATTTCTGATCCTCTCACCAGCATCAGGAAGACATTGCAAGACACCAGCACTTACTCCTTTTGAAAAGGCTTGATTGTCATGAAGACAAAAAGCCAGCTGATTTCCTTCCCCCCTCCCCCATGCTTTTACCCTTCCAACCCTGCTTCCAGCAGCACGCTGGTGCAACTGCACTGCCACAAGCTGCCACTCTCCCCAGAGCATCCCTCTGCCATGGGGCAACGGAGACACCCACACGCTGCTTACTGCTCCCGGCCATCAGAAAGGCCACTTTTGCACCACGATTAACCCCTTGCCGACCTCAAACATACGTGCAAGAATGCTGCAGTAAGATTTGTTAAAGAAGCTACAATTTGTTCTCCCCATGTCTGTACTCCTATTGGCATGTTTTCTTCGTCTGGGTTTACACTTCAGGCACAGACTCATTATTCCTACAGTATTCAGCAGAGACTGAGTGAAGAACCACATTCTGCTTATGTTCAGAACATCGCAAAGGTAACACTAAGAAAAACACCAGTGACTTCATCTGCTAAACATTTATAAACAGGGAATGGGAATTTCAACACACACACACAGAAGCACAAAAGGAGAGATATGTAAGAGAACAAAAAGAATTCATCTGCTGCTCAAGACAAAAAAAATCTGCTTCCTCTCCTCAGTACTTACTCCTTTTTGCCCAGGCAAGCACAGTAAAGCAGTGAAAATTCACCTACTAGTAATTAGCCAAAAATCAGAACCACATCAAAATCAATCAAGAAATTCCCCAAATGAAGGGAAGCTTCACACACCTGCAGGAAACACAGGACTTGTTGAATACTGTCTATTTATTAAAGCCACCTCTGGTGCTGCCCACATCACCACCACAGGAGACAGATGCTCACCTAGCCTAAGCTGACACAGTCAGACCTCTCCCACTCCCAACCCCAAGGTAACACAGACCACCAGCAGCCTCCTGATAGCTTTTGCTGCTTGTTTCCATTCAATCCAGATCTGGCATTTCCTGAAAACTGGGCTTAGCTTGAGACCAGTGTGTGAGCTAACTTGGTTTATTTTTAGTAGCCCTGCATTACCTGTCTGCTTTCCACCACCACTGTGCACAAATGGGCAGTCCTTCAGCGCACAAACCTCTCACCTGTTTACAGAGGCCTGCAGTGATAGGAAGAGGAACAACGGTGTGAAATTAGAGAAGGAGAGATTTAGATTGGATGTTAGGAACAAGTTCTGCACCATGAGGGTAGTGGAACACTGAAACAGGTTGCTCAGGGAGTTGAGGGCCAACCCTGGAGATATTCAAGGTCAGGCTCAACAAAGCTCTGAACAACCTAATCTAGTGGAGGATGTCCCTGCTGACTGCAGGGAGACTGGACTGGATGACCTTTGGAGATCTCTTCCAACCCAAACCATTCCACAGTCTCCAAGCAACTCCAGCACGCAGCAGCAGGAAAATCTGCCAACTGGTACATCTCAAAAAGAAAGGACCCATCTTTGTGGCAACACACATGAACCATGAAGTAAACCAAGTAACTTAAGTGCAATGTACCTAACACAGCTAAACACCAGCAGTTTACACCCTACACTTTCTGAGGTCAAATTAACATCCTAACAGGTTGCACTGACCATAGAAATAAGCTTATAGAGAAATGTCATTAAACTTGCCCATTTGAGACACATCTTTAGGTAAAAAATACAGTCAAGACATCCATCAGACATGGCGTGGAAGTGCAGACCACCAACATATCAGGAAACAGCTATTCAGTTACAGTCAGAGCTAACTGACCTTCAGGCAGAAACTCAGCAACTGGATGACGATGACATTCCTGGCCCTAGCGTTTGTTTTGGCAGTGGTAAGGAAAATCCACTGATACATTTTGACCAGGAAGCAGTGATCAGGAAACCAGCAAATACCTCATCCAAGCAACGTAATAGATTTCAATTATCAAGAGAATTTTAAGATCTTAAAATCCAGCAGCGTGGCTTGCCTTGAAGCTGCAGCACAAGAGCAGAAAGTGCCTATAGACCAGGAACTTCATAATCCCAGTGATGACAAGCTTGAGCTGCTCTTGGGTGAAGGGAAACCAGGCAATACACTTGAGAGATTTCACAACCCATTAACGTGTTTCTCAAGACACAACAGGGCTGAAGCTAAGAAACCGAAGATGCTCTGTCTGAAAACAGCTTGAATAAATAGTGTGCTTTTAAAAGACTTCAGAAATAATTCTTGGGAACTTACCAAGAAAACAAACTACATATAGCTGTTTATCTGAGGTAGCACCCAGGAGTTTACATTGGTTTCCATAGCCCCCATTGCTGGAGTTCCTAACTTCTGTTTTGGAAAAGGCAACTACTACACTTGCCAAAACACAAGCTCATTTTCAAACTGAGGCAACTGGGTTTGATGTTAACATGAGGCTCTAGTCAATCCTCTATCCAGCAGCTGCTAAAAGGATTGTCTTTTGTTGCAAAAAGCCCAAAACTTGGACAGATGATTTCATAACAAGGATGAGAAACCTTTCCTGATTGAGTCCTATGAGCATTTTTGCCTAGATGCAGACAGAGTTTTAATTTCTATGTCACATATCCTATGTGACTTAGTATCACCCAACCATGTGGAAGAAAGTCATGAGCTGTATGAAATCAAGTTACAGACCACGTGCAGCCCAGAGGCTCTCATTTCTGTTTCATTGACCCTCTTCTCAATACAAACAGCATCAGAAGTGTCAGGGCCAGTATCAAAGTCATCACAAAATGATTCTCTCCACACAAGTTTTGTTTACCCCACAGATGCGGCCATCTCCATGGCAATGGAAAGGATCTAAGAAAGTAGCTCAACCCCAAACTCCCATCTAGTACCTGCAGGGACAGCCTGCAAACACAGAATCCCCACCGGCTCCCCTCACTGCCAAACACACATTGGGAGGCTGCCCAGGGAACGTTAATAGGGCTTGAACAGGGTTATCAGTTTGTTTGATGTAATCAACAACATTACCATGTGCACATTATAATGAACATACAGACATCTGCAGAGCTTGATGGATGAGCTGATAGCAGGCAAGTTACAGAATCCATCTGGTTGGAAAGCCATTGTCATTTTCAGCTAATAGGTTGTGTGTGCTTGTTGGTTTGGGTGGGGGTTTCTTGTTGTTAAATGCACCAAGTGCTTTAGTTAAATCTGTGGAAAAAAAAGAAGGAGGTTTTTTGCCTGTCTGGCAACAAAACCTCTCTTGAGATACAGGTCTGCTCTGCATCAGAAGAGTTTCTTAGTAAATGCATGAATGAGTGCTTCCACTAGAAGCAAGATTATAAATCCAAAGCATCAGTAAGGACTGATAAAGCCTAGGAGAACTTAAGAAGCCCTTTATCTTGACTAAGAAAATACAGAGAAATAAAGATGGGGGGAGGGAACTATGCTAAGTTTATTCTTGCAGTGGTACCCAGAACACAGCAGGCTCTGGGTGTACCCAGGGCACTGAACTGATGAGTGCATCACAAGTCAAAGACACTTACACATACACTTGTGAACCTGGAATTAGGCAAAGGAAATATGTCACAAGGGGTTCTCAGGAAAACTTACACTTCGGCTGCAAGCTAACAAGGTGGCAAACAAGAGCAGAAGACATTAGTGCAAGTATTTGCTTTCCATTACAGCACCCAGCACACAGTCACAAGCTGCATCACAGTGTGCTGTACGCACCCCCATGCAAAACCCATCCCTGGAAGCATCTGACCATGCACTTCACCACCCCATAATACAGCAAAACACAGAATGCTTTCATGGCTCCCTAACACCAACGGCACTAGCACCTCTTTCATCCAAGGCTGCTCAACCACCTCCTGCACCAACAGTGTGCATTTCATGTTGCACATTGAAAGAGACAAGACAGTTTTCTCGAGTTGGAGGGGTGAAAGGAGTTTCCCAAGTGACAAATTCAGCCTCCTGCTGGGTAACCAAGCAATGCCACCAGCAGCCAAAGTGACATAGGCAGTGATGAAAGAACTTGCCCAGAGCTCAGAGAGGAAACTTGCGGCAGTCAGAAAGAAAACCCCGTTATCTCAACTTCCGGACCCCTCTGCTAACCACCAGACCACAGAACACTTTTATTGTAGGATAGCATTACAACAAATAGCTATTTTCAGTTAGCATAAACCCCACTTTGCAGTCTTACTTTTTAAAATCCATTTTTACTCCAACTCCAAAGGATTGCAAGCCAGCCCTGTGAAGCAGCATAAACAATTTCTGCCTTCTTTGCATGCCCCAGTTTTATTAAGTAATCCCCATAAAAGCAATTACTGAGCTTTGGACTGAAAAATAACTAAGGGGGGAAAAAAAAAGAAGAAGAGACAGCAAATTCTGTGTATCTTCATTTGCATAAAGATTCCCTCCCCTTTTCTAAGGTTTTTGCCATGAGGTCTTTTATGTCTCTTTCAATAATCATATAATTATATGATTCCTAAAGTACATGCTGGCAACACTTCAGGGGATTTTAGTCATTACAGGTGACAAGACTTTTCTCTTGTGTCTAATGCTCACTAGGATTTCCTTCCACTTCATTCACAGATAAGATGAAGAAGTGAGGGACACCTCAAACCCTCTTCCAGGCAGACTGTGGGGGAATCAGCTGTTTCCCTTCCCATTATGGACACATGGAAGCAGGCAGAACTGAACTGCAATGAATTCCAAGCAGAACGAAGCATTTTTTTCAACTAAGCAGCCCATTGCTTTCCCCAGGCACCACCTCCAACTATTTTAATGGCTTGCACATTTTTTCTTCAGTTTTATGATCCGAAAGAAATGCCAAGGTTCCATCAAGAACCAAGAATGCTGTGTTTCCATTTCTTCCAGTGGTTGCAGGTTATTAATAAGCTGTCAAAACACCATAATTATTTTATATCAGGTTTGACTGAATCCATAAACATCTCTTAGCCGTATACGATCTTGAGTCTCGCTCCCCCGAGTGCAAGTATGTGTTCTGGCTAAGTGGGATAAAGAGGCTGCACATCCTCCTCAACAGCAATGCAAGAGACATTTATGAGCCACCAAAAAAAGTCAACAGCACTAATACATTTATCAGCTGATGCACTTGATGTCATTGGAAGGTTCCAGACACTTCTTCCCTTAAAATTCTTTGCCGTTTTATCTCCTCTGTACCAGTAAGATCTACCAGGAAAGAAGTTGCAGCCTCACTAACCAACAGGGGTGGTTACAGAAGTGAGCTTGATGTCCCTCAGCACTCCACAGCCCGAAGAGCCAGAAGCCCTAAATTATCATTTTTTTCCCAACTTGGGCTGCCTGCTTCCTCCAAACCTAAGCATCTCCTCACTAAGTACAGCCCAGATCAGGAACATGCTAGCATTGGAGTTAATCAACCTATACTTATAACTGGGAAAAAAAAAAGAAAAAAAAATAATAAAACCAATTACAGTCATTTTTTATGAAGCTAGAAAGAACATCTACTGGGAAAGGAGATAACTTCACATTCACACTACAGGCACAAGTGCACTGTCTTTCTGTTTTCCTGACTGGCTCTCTATCAGAGCCTGTTCAGGGAGAGCAAGGCAGGCTTTGGACACAGAAGATGAGCCCAAGCACAGCTCCCTTTGCCCTGCTGACAATGCCCAGCCATCCCCAAAATAGAACATTTGAGTTCAAATTGCCATGTTTGTGTGGCATAACTATAGAAAGCCAGTACAAGATTAAAAAAAGCTTTGCTCTGTGCACAAAGGGAGAGACAGGAATGGTGCCATAAGCCCATGTTTTGCAGCCAGTAGCTCAGGGAAATCATTTTGATCCTTTCAATCCCCTTATCCATGCCAACCATTGACCTTGCAGATGCAACTTTTGTTCAAATTTAGTCCTTTTTTGGCTTGAAGCAAGACAAGGCTAGAAAGGGAATGCTCCCCATTTATCCCGGATCACTCAAGTACCCTGTGCACAGCTGCCCTTGTGCTCCTTTTCACCAGGGGTTTCTGAACTTCGGATCCAGTCACTCAGTAGAAAATAATTAAACTACAAAAACGGACATGCACCTCCTTACCAGCTGTTAGGGCTCCAAACAGCTGCTGGCCTGGTTGGGCTCAGGGTGGAAGAGCCCTGCAGCCAGTGCGGCTCATACCTGCCCAGCTTTCACAATTGCTTGCACCAGAGGAACTGGACCGACAACTAAGTGCAGGTTTTGCCCAGGCAGCTTGGAAGCTGTTTAACCCTCTCCTCCATCTTAAAACCTTTTTGATTAATAACACACAAAGACTAATTCTGCTTTCAGCATCTGAACAGTACACTTAATAGTTCATTAGTTTCAGAAAAGAAACTGTTTTTCAGGGAGATGGAACAGGGCCAGTAAAACAATGCTCTGACTCTCTTCGCCATGCGAGGAGCACAGCTGGAGTGGTCACAGTCCCCGTTGTGCTGAACACAGCAGAGCCAGAAGACATTTAAACAGCAAGAGCCACTCCACCTACATAAAACTCTTTTATACCTTTACCATGATAAACTGGAGGCATTAAAGTGCAGTGAATTGGAAATTGTTCTCACTTACAGTTGGATGTTCACATACAGCTGATACCAAGATGCACATCCCACATACTGTATTTCAAATCTTTAATAATATATTGCATCAAGCAGGACACAGTGTTTCCATTCTGCTGATACTGTTCACACTCAAGTACTTGCTGTAGCACCACAGACAAGCTACACTCTGTTTCCCACAGCCTGTAGGACCAGGACAAAGACCAGAAGCTAAACCAGCTGAAGCAATAACCGCATTTCGGTAGCACCTTCCCCAGTTGAGGTGAACACAGGTCTAGGATCTATTTACATGCAGGGGGAGCAGCCTGCAGTGGCTGTGCCTGGAGAATTCAACACTTCACACCAAAAAACAGAAAGCAAGAGAACAAGCCTATCAAAAGGAAAAGAAAATATCCCCCAAAACCTTTCCGTCAGTGTAACTGTCTCCAGCCTGGGTACTGTATCTCTGTACCTATATGAATTTTTTAAGGAGGTAGAGTTGTGAGACACATCAGGCCTACAGCACAGCAAGCAGGAATCTATCACAGAAACAAAGTGAACTATGCCAGGCTGATCTCATCCTACCTGGCTCCCCTGTTCACTGATGTTTTCCAGAAAGTAACACTGTGATTAGTCAGCCTCAATCTGTGAAATGATTGAGGTAAATGACAAAAAGTGCACCTTGGTAGCATGCTGAGAGGACAGCGAAGTTCTCAGTTTTCACTAGACAAGAAGTCACATGCACTGCTGCAACTAACCATTAATTTGGATCCAATGTGAGATATTGAGTGAAGAAGAACACTAACTACATTATATCCCTTTTACAAATAGAGAAAACCCCAAACTTATCTGTACAATGCAGATTGGTTTATATTTCTTAAATATGATACATTCAAGTTGGGTTTTAATAACTTCTATTTAACTTCTGCATTTCCCTCTGGTGGTTTGTCCAACTGACCTTTCAGCAAGCCTCATCTCATGTTTTACTCCAGGTTTCAGACTGCTGTAAAAAAAAGTTCAGCAGTTATGCTACAGGAAACTATTTTGGGAAAACTGGCAAGATATTAAGAGATCTTTCAAAAAACCCAGGCAGGGTCAAGTGCAGCCTGAGCTAAAAATGAGATGTCAGGCAAGGACGAGGGTGACCCCAGAGCCTGGCTGGGCTTTCTACAGCCACGTCTCAGGTGAGGAAGCCATCTGCTTTCTCTGATACCATTGCAGCCATGTCAAAGGCACTAACGGTACCTGACCTGCCTGCAGGCATTGCCCTGGTCAAGGGCTGTATTCATCATGTACCTGGTGACTCCTGCTGTGAAGCCTGCTCTCCTGTACACAACAGCCAGTTCATCCCAGCAGGCTTTACTGAGGATGTTGAGAAAAGAGCTGGATCCTTTCTCACCACCCGACCATGGTTCACAGGGAATCTAGCTCCCTCAGCTCCTGGCCCAGCTGAGCAGATATTTCAGACTTTTCCAGAGCTCACTCTCGTGTTTTAGCTCTACATTAACCACCTCTTACTCCTTAACAACAAGAAAAATACCTTAAGTACTTACTTTGGACAAGATGCAAAAAATCAGCAGCCAGGAGAACAAATCGATGGAGACTAACAAGCCTTCGGGAAAACCAAAAGGCATTTAGAGCTAAAGGCACCATCCAGAAAATCATTAACTTTCCTGAGGTTAAAAGCACTTTCTTAAAGGAATAACTGGCCAGCAGAAACACTGACTCGATAGACCATCACTTGGCAGTTAAATAAAAGGGAAAAATATTTAACTATCTAGAAACTTGTCTGCAAAGGTAAGACTAACTATGGAAAAAACTAAGCTGCCAAGTACCTATAGAGAGATATGAGAAGTCACATAACTAAAAACTAGCACAAAGCCTTTGGAACAGGAAGCTGCAGTTTAATACACTGGTTTTGTTATCAATGAGAGATCAGAGCAACAGTAACAGCACAGTGTACAACACACATGTGAAAACAGCCTTATCAAGATAACAGCTGAAGAACTCATGGATTCTGTCCAGAAGACTACTATCAGCATTAGGCTTTCTAAACTCTGCTACCCTCAAGTGAAAGCAGCAGAGAAAGGACTACGATTTAGCACTGCCAGGCCTCTGGATGTGACCAAAAGTAAGAATGGGCTAAGTATTCATCTCCTTAGAGTCTGTGACCAGACGCAGCTAGGCCTCAACCCTGCTTGTAAGGGCATCACCACCACTTCAACATGACACGCACAAAGTCAAGGTCTGTCTCTTCTCAGCATGGGGATCTACTGCTGCACAACACATTGCTCCATGCACACTTGCGACAGGATTCTCCACGAGGTTCTATAAATAGGTCAAACACTCCTAAAATCCCACACATGCACACACCAGGAAACTTTGAATTTCCACACAGCATTCCAAAGCTTTGCTGGAATCTGTAAAAACGATAAACAACAGCCAAAAAGAAAACACATCCCCTTGTCTTTCCAACTACTTTGGGAGAACAATTGCTCTCAAAGATCGTATTCATTAACATTCTGATGAAGTTCCCTTTTAGCGCTGTTTTTCATACTTGAAAGGAACAGCTATGATCAGAGAGAGCCCTCAACTACTGACTCACTCATTTAGATTCTCTCGCTCTGATTCACCAATCACCTTCAAGAATAATTAGCAGCTTCATCTGAACGTAATGAATATACACACATGCTCACACACATACCATTCATTTCAGAAGGCAGCAAGAAAACCCCCGTTCCTCAGCCTGCCAGCTCTTCTGACCCCTGATATGGGAACCATCTCCTCGGCAGCACCATCACCTGAGGGTTTTCCACTAGCCACCCATCTTGCTGACCACCTCAAGGCACTAAGTTTCCAGGTTGTTAACTCCATGGTTGTGTTTGGCTGTTAGGAAAACAAAACAAAGCAGCACTACACACATCAGCTGCCTGTAACCAGAGCTGGAGCCAGGTTTATACAAGATTCAGAGGAAGGGAAAGGGGGAGGTTTAACCTCTTACACACATAAAGAGGCTGCTGCTGGTTTGTCTGTGGGCTTCTATTTCCCATTTTCCCCTTCATTTAAAGCCTATATATAACCAGCTGTCTTTATGTGTAGGATAGGGGATCCATAAGTCAAGTCACAAGTTATCACTGAAAAAAGATGCAGTATTTTCAGATGACAACTGCCAAAAGAAACATTGCCACATGAGTTAAATCAAAATGCAGAATGCTTAAAATTCACACCTAAGAGCTAAAGGAGACTTCATACAGCCATCTCTCACTATTATTCTTAACTGGTCATAAGCCTAGATCAACATGAAGGAAGAACATATATATATATTCTATAAAGCACTCTTTATTTACAGGAACACCAGTGGTGAGAAATTTCTTCATCAGGGAAGGGGAATTCACAGTATTTTGAGATTAAAAGGAAAACAAACAAAAAACCACCTTACCTCTTTCAAATGCTTCTACCATTAGCTTCTGCCTAACCATCGAGAAATTTAATTTCCAAGGGGAAGCCCAAAGCTTAGCTGGCCTATCAAACTTAACCACAGATCACTGTGCTATCAAGTGACAAACAGCCTAGAATGTCACACGTAAGGATCACAATGAACTACCACATACGCAATAAACTCTCATTTTAGGATTAGAAATTAAATAAAACAGACTTTAACTCAGTACTGACCCTCAGCAACATACTCACTTTAAGTCTTTCTTGACCCTCTCAAGCACATAGGTTTCAATTCTTACTTATTTTCAGAATATCCTCAAAGCAGATTTAAAGTGCTCTTAGAAACAAATGCATGCTGAAATGCAAATCTCCAAAGCAGAAGGAAACCACCTGTTGCAGCAAAGTTCACTGGAGAAGGCAGCTCTACACCACACACAGCAACCTTGCCGGTCATTTACACAGGCATAAAGCACCTTTTACATCAATAGTCCCCTTCCTTTGCTGCTGCATCAAATCTGCCAGGTTATCACCCATGGTCAAGGGCAGAGCTGCAGATGAAAACTCCCACAATGCAGAGAACTTTCTCATTTTTAGGGTTACTAGAATTTATAAAATGCAGGTGGGGCTCTCCAAAACCTCAAACACAACACACCTCCTAGTTCAGAACCTGAAAGGAAAAGGTGGATTCTTCTTGCACTCTTCCCTCCGAGGTGCCAGCCACCACCAGAGATGCTGAGGTGCACACTTTCTCTTTCTGCTGTATTTACCAGCATGCCATCCATCAATTAACTTCAGGAAGTACTGAAGCATTTTGCAAGAGTCTGAAAGGTATAGTTTGGTAAAGACACATACACACACATTTTAAAGTGAAACCAGAAATGCTTCCACAGACAGATGTACTTTGGGGTAGCAGGAGTTTAAGGTCACCTCCTACCCTAGTGTGCTCTATTATCAAGGTTATGGCTTGGTTGATTTGATAACAAGGCTTATCCCATTTGGAAAGCCCAGAGTTTTTCCCCATCAGCCCTGGAGGGACTGCACTGTTATTTGAATTCTATTTCCTGATAATGTGCTCATCATGGTAGAAAACTTCTGCAGGAAGATGAATTTTACTTTCTTCACTGACAGCTCAGCAGAGACTCAGAGGTTTAATTGGACCTCTCTGCTGATGCATATTTGACTAAGAGCATGCCCAAGGAATAAAAAAAGGAAAGTACAGACAGGTCCATGGCTTCTTTTAGGGGCACATGGAGGAGATCGCTCAGTCATTATCAATTCTGCATACCCAAAGTAGGTGGCTTTCCTGTTAGGACAACACCCAAATCCATGCTGCAAAAAGGCCAAAGAACAGTCACAGCCAAGCTAACAGAAATCATCTCCCCACTCCACCACCTACAGACACACTGCTGCCCAAAGACTAATGGGCTAAACATTACTCTTAAGTAGAAGACCAGGTTCCCCAAGCAAAGGTTTTGTTGCCCTGACACCAGGGTGGACAGCCAAGCTTCCACTGCCACCTCTGTGGGAGCACAGGGACCATCTCTGGAACTTTGAGAAGTTGGTCCCATCACCAAAAAACTCCCACTAGCCAAGATGCTACCAGCGGCCTGCAGAGCGGGATGGGTGGACTGGGGAGAAGCAAAGCCCACAAACAAAACCAGATTTCAAAGTCTGAGCCAAAGATTAACCTTAGAGATGCCAGGGCAAATCTGAGGTGGTCATCAGCCTGCACAGACCCCTTGTCACTCTAAGGTGGGCTCATTGACACGAAAGTGGCAGAAACTCTGAAACAGGGAGAGCATCCCACAGCTCTTCCTACAGTGTTACCACGGTGTGCCAAAGAAAGTGGGCAAAGGTAACAGGGCTGATCTTATTTACTGTGAATTCAAGTTACTACTCTCATCAAGTGAGTTGTGGAGAGAAAGCACCTAACTTCCTCCCCTCACAAGCAAACAAAACAAAAATCAAAAGTCAGAGTCTTGGTTTGTCAATGCCCCTCTGAAAATATTAAATTTCCTGCTCTGCTTAACTTAGCTCAGACAAGGCAGGCAGTATTTGCTCAGCAAATATTGTTTGTAATAAGTTAGACAAGCAATATTTTTTGCCAGCCTATTAACACCAGAAAAATATGTACAGTCAACAAGAGATGAAGAATTTGTTCAATTACTTCAAAAATGGGAATTACAACCAAGGGATTATTATCCATTTAAACATCTCTTTTCCACAAAATGTCAAACACTAGCCATTTGCTAACAATCTCCGGAGACAGATAAAGTAACATTTTGGCAATGCAAACACAAACTCCTCGAACTGGGAACAGGAACGAGGCGGGGGGNGGAAGGGGAGAAGGCAAGTTGCCAGCGGGGCTGCGAGCACCCGGGTCGCCTCGCCACCCTCCTGACCGCAGCCTCCAGATCCCTCCGGGCTGACACCAGGATTAATGCACATTAATTGCTATTTGCAAAATTCAGCAGTCTGAAAGCGCCCTGCTTCCTTTTGCAATTCTTTTTTTTTCCTCCCCGTTCGCCCTCCCAGCCCCAGCCCCGGCTCCGCAGGAGGGCAGAGCCCCCCCGGCTCTTACCTCCAGCGCTTCCAGGGTGTTGAAGCTGGCTATGGCGAAGCCATCGATCAGATCCTCTTCCTGGGAGCTGGACTCGCGGCGGCGGCGGCGCGGGGGCCGGGCGGCGCGGGCGGCGGGCGGCGGGCCCCGCGGGGCGGTGCAGTTCTGGCCGCCGTTCTCCTTGCCGGGGCTCGGCTCCTTCTCGGAGCCCGAGGAAGGGCTCTGGTTCCGCGGGTCGCGGGCCGCCGCCTCCCGCCGCCGCACGCGGTCCCGCTGCGACCTCGACCTCCGGCTCTGCCGGATTTTCCCATCCATTGCCGAAGACGAAGCAAATTTTAAAAGATTTTAAAATAATAATAATAAAAATAATTGAAAATTCTTTTAAAAAAGGACGAGAGGAGG
>WAAF01020580.1:636907-649280 GCA_013400475.1 Tricholaema leucomelas
CCTCTTCCTCCTCCCCCTCCTCCTCCTCCTCGTTCCCGCCCCGCCGCCGCCGTGCGACCGCCCCCCCCCGCCCCCCCTCCGCTTCTCCTCTCCTCAGCGGGCAGTGGGGGTAGGAGGGGGTAGGAGGGGGCGCCGCTGCCCGCGCGAGCCCCCGGCACCGCGAAAAGTTTCCCCCCTGGTGCAGCTCCTGTACCGCCTCCTGTCCGCGGCTCGGCCGCCCCCTGCACCGCTCTCGCCTCACGGGGCCTGATGAGCCCCCGGGAAATGGAGTCTGCACACCCTTCAGTCCCGTGGGGCGGCGAGAGGGGCTGAGCGGGGTCGAGAGGCGAGGGGAGGGGATGGGGAGCGAGCTGAGGGGCGAGCTGGGGACAAGGGATGACCTGGGGACAAGCAGTGGGACCAGGGGTGAGCTGTGAGGTTGGGGGTTAAATGTTGAACTGAGGGATGAACTGAGAGATTGGGGGTTAAAGGATGAGCTGGGGGCAAGGAACGAGCTGAGGCATGAGTTGAGAATTAAACAGTGAGCTGAGGGATAAGAAACAGGCTGAGGGATGAGTTGTGGGTTGAAAGCAACCTGAGGGGACACTGACAGAGCTGAGGGACGTGGAAAGAGCTGAGGGATGAGCCAGGAAACGATCTGAAGGTCAAGGAACAAGTTAGGGAACAAGCTGGTGATGAAGGTGTAGGGGCAAAGAATCTGAGCAAACAGAGCTGTAGGTGGAACATGAAGCAGAAGAGCACACGATGGGCCGAGGATGAAGGCCAGAGTCATGGAGATGAAGGCAGGAGACTCTCCTGTTCATTATTCCGTGTTCCACATCCATCCATCTTGCTGAGGTTTCATTCAGGCTTTGCAGTGCAGCAGAAGGCTGAAATTCCCTTCTCGTTTCCTTGCTGTTTCAGGGCCGCTCTCCAGGACCTCCTTCAGGCCCAGCCCCAGGGACGATGCTAAGAGAGGTGTGTCAGTCAGGGCCCCAGCATAGGGCGCTGTCTGTCCCACATATCACAGTGGTAGCAGGACCTAATCCTCCTGTTATCATCTTTTATTGCATACAGTCAGATACTACTGCGCATTACCATCACTCCTGGGTACTCCCTTCCTTGTGTGTGGCTGGCTTTGCTCCATTTCACTGACTTGGCTTCATTCCTTGTGTCTTCAGCTGCTTCCACCTTCCCAGGGGGTAGCCTCCAGTTTGGGATGTGAGAGAGGTTATAAGTATGTTGTGAAATAAAGCCTGAAGAAGTCCACTGAGCTTCATAAATGAGCAGGGTAAAATCCATGAAGAAGATTCAGTGTTAGCAGGAGCTGTGGAAGTAAAGGAAGCCAAAAGAGTGTCCTGCCACCCACTCCCACTTGTGCTCCAGTTCAGTCATTGCCAGGAATGGTGGCTTCCTCAGGCCCACAGCCTCAGCAGCAACAGGCTGGTAGCTGGGTGTCTAACACACCCATCAGGGGCTTTGAGTCTGGACTGCAGTGCCAGCCTTCCCTTGTTATTTTTTACCTTCCTGATCTTACTGTAATGACAGAGGTGTCGAAAATTAGTCTCCTTCCACCTCTCCCCAACAGGCTTTTTCTGGAAGGTTTTCTGGTGTCTGGTAACAGCCTTGCCCTACCTTACTTAAGAGCTAAAATAAATATCACCCTTTAAAATGTAGCACAGAAATGTCATTTAAATTTAAGCGATTTAAAACCAGAGGTAGAAATTCCCCACATAGTACAAAGCCTCTTAATGCAAACAGTCAGTCATGCATCGCATGCCTTGATCACACTCCTGTTGGTGTCATTTGTGCCCTAATAAAGTCCTATAATCTTTTGCATGCCAATTAAGGCAGATAGCAAGATCCAGCCTCTTCCTTGAGTAATTATAAGCTAGTGGGGAGTCAGACACGTGCTGGGGGGGTCACTGCATTGTGGCTTTCCAATGGGGTACTTTCTCCTTTCTTTAAGGGGCAGTCCTATGCTGGTTTTGACGTTTGGTGTTTTAAAGCTGTAACCAGGATCCAGGGAATGGTTATAATGAAAGATCTGGAGTTCAGATACACCCAGTTAAACAACGGATTGAGCTTAGCAACTGTATTTGCTTTACCAATATTTTAAGTGTCACTTTCTAGCACAGAGCATTTACGCTGAGTTCAGGAAGCTGTTTTTACACCTTTAATTTACGAGGTAATTTCGTTGTTGCTCATAGGTGCATCGTGAGGGTAAGTCATTAAAAAAGAGAAACTGGGAAATTTTGAACATTTGTCTTTGTAGTGCTTGTTTCGGTCCTGTCGTGCTCTAGGTCCTCATTATTAATATGCATTTCTAGTTCTCCTTTTTCATTCACTTCCAAATTTGCTGACCAACAAGGACAGTGGAAATTGCCTGTAAAGTTCCTTTCTTTATTTCCTGTCAGCAGGGTCATCAAAATTCTCATCCCGCTTATGTGTTTACGTACAGGAGTTTAATGTCACTGTGAACATAAACTGAAGGTGCCTTCCGGTGAAAGTTGTGAATAAAATTCCCCCCCCCCCCCTCCAATAACTCCACAAATTCATCAGCACTATGATTATCCATAGTTTTCCTCAATTTTGTATGTATTTTTGTCGTTGCTGAAAGATGCAGCAGAAGGATCATCCAAAGGAATTAAGCAAAGAGTCCACTTGTGAAAGGAAGCTTCTGTTTGAAACAGCATCTCTGAATCAATTGTGCCTTTCCTTCCACCAAAGCAATTTCACATTTTCAATAGAAGGCAGACCTGCAGTGGGGGTTTCCCCTCCCCAGCATCAGATGGCTTTTCCACATAATGATATTCATCGTGTTATAACTTTAGGTGAGTGATAATGGATCAGAGGGAATGAAAACAGATGGATGTTAAAACAGACAATTCCCTGCCACGAACCTGGGAGCCCTCCACTGCTGCCTAGCCTGTTCATTCAGTTCATAATTGTGCTAGACATTCCAACAATAGAGAGGCCTTCTTCATTAATCCTGAATTTACTGAAAAGAAGCTTTGCAAGCTAGAGCTCTTTGGATGCTTAGAAAACACCAGCCAAAATCTACACCACAGGCTTCAAT
Organism: Tricholaema leucomelas; assembly: GCA_013400475.1. Lineage (NCBI taxonomy): Eukaryota > Metazoa > Chordata > Aves > Piciformes > Lybiidae > Tricholaema lacrymosa > Tricholaema leucomelas. The sequence continues at coordinate 639,966 of WAAF01020580.1, forward strand.
GGCTAAAACTCAGCTAGACAGAAGCTAGCACAGAAAACTCCGAGGAGAGCAAGAGAAATGGACCAGCGAGACAAGGAAGGACAACCTAGCAGCAGCACTGTGAGTGGACAGGAGACACTTCTGTACCTTTGCAACAGAGCTGCACTTTAGATGATACCAAGGAAACATAGAAAAGCTTTCCTCTTGCCGTACTACAGGCATAGCTGAACTTATCAATATTGCCTGCTTGATCAGATTTTATCTCTCCAGCACCCATCCCATAGCCAGCCACATAAGCCAGTGAATGCCAATCCCTGCCATGTGATGGGGCACAACCTTTTTGTAACCCTGGTCTGCATCAGGTGACAGGGGCTAAGCAATACAGATCAAGTCTCTTACCAGCTGTCCTCTGAGTCAGACCTTGATTACAATATTGACATTAACATTTTAATCACATGCGTGCTGCTGCAGATTTTAATGGCCAACTTGCTGTGCCTTTGCTTTTTGAGGATCAGAAATTAGACCCTTGTTTGTAGCTTGAGTGAGTACAGCATCAGAACAGCCACTACTGTAGCAGTAAACATGGCATTGCTCTGACCACAAGCCTGCCCCTGGACATTAACCTTGCTGGCACTGGAACACCTCGCTGGAGCAGGGACTTTGTTCTCAATTACTCTGCTCCTGAGTCTGGGGCAGGACTGGAAGTTATGAAAAGAGGAGAGAGGTGGTGCTTTTGTATTCTGTGTAGCCTAAGGCAATGTGAAAATCTACCTAGTCCCTGTCTGACTATGATCTTCGGACTCCCAGGGACTTTAATCAGAGCTGAGTAATCCAGGGATGTTCCCTTCATCCTATGGAGCTGGAAGCAGGACTGCTGGTACACTTTCCCTGCCTTGTGACATAAGAGCAATGTGAGGAGACTTCCATACAACTGAGAATCGGGTCCTAAAGCTGTGTTGTTCTTCTCCCAACAACCACACTCTACACAACTATTGCGAACACCACGAGCTCCGCTTGTGAGGCCACGCTCTGCTAAAGACTGTCATGTCCAAGGTAGGAGGACAACCAGAAGGTCAGAATAAATAAACTGAATACAAAATTGCTTAAGGCAGTAAAAGGAGACCACAGGCTCTCATTGTGGTTCTGACATGCACCAGAACATACTCCAAGTTGTTAAGTAAGCTGGGTTTTGTATTGCTGGGCTTAGCTGGTCTCTGTTACCTGCTACCCCAATACTTTGCTAAAACTATCGAGCTTCAAGTGCTTGGTGTCCCTTCCACAAACATGGGCTGCCTTTATCACTTGCTTCATTATGGTCATTTGCACTGAAAATACATAATCACCATCAGAGTACAAAGAATCATTACAAATAATTAGTTACTTCCAATATGGCAAGTCAGTCTCATAAATCTCGAATATTTGGCTTTGGTTTTGGAAAGAGAGTCCTTAATGGCCACACTTGTGAGACTCTGTTAATTGATATAAAATTGTATTCAAAATTAAATTTGTTTTAACAGATCTAAATCACCCCAGTAAATCAACATCAGCCTATTTGCTTTATGGGTTCAAGTATGCCTTTTTTTTTTTTTGCCTTTGGGAGAGTGTGTGCTTGTAATCAATGTGCAGAGGGCTGGATCTGACCCTCCCCTTGGTTACTAACTGCTTCCACATGGAGATATCAGGGTGATTTGCTAGCCTGAGGAGACATAAATGAGCAAGTAAGGGAGGGGGTTGCTTTTTAACCTAGCTGAGGCAGCTCTTGGTCACTCACCCTTCCTGCCAAACAGGTGTTGGGGGTGCTGCACAGGCAGAGCTTTAGGTGGTCTCTGCTCAGATTTTGGTATGGAGCAGCCAGTGTGTAAGGAAGGAATTGGCTGTCTCTGTGCCAAGTGAGCAAAGGAGGGAAGAAGGAATTTTAATAAGAAAAAGAAGGCGTTCAAGTCTGTCTGCAAGAGTCAGAGGTTGGTGGTTTTTTGGGTAACAGAAATGGGAACAGTAGTTCTTACGGTGCTTGGGCTTTTGGGTTGTTCTTTTTTGTTGTTTATTTTCAGAGGAAGCATCTTTTTCATCTGATATAGCCACAGAATTCTAGGGGTTGGAAGGGACCTCAACAGATCATCCGGGCAAGAGAAAGTGGTAGTCAATAATGGCATATGTTTACTTGACCATATATACTCTATTCAGTTCCTGGAATGGTTGCAGGATAGGATGTTGGTTTTACCTTTATTTGAAACTAAAGAGAAGGAGACACTGGGACAAACCCCCAGTTTCCCTCTTCCATAACTTCTTCAGTAGGCTGTCTTCTTCACCTATGCAGTGTCAAGTACAAATGCTTCCTGAGATCCTGTGTGGTGAAAATCTGTTGGAAGAACTCCCCTTTTGCATCCTGTCTGTTATCTTAAATATCTCCCTGGGTTTTTTTTCTTCTCCAGAGATTCTTTCTTGCCTACTTCATCTCAGTAAAACTTTCCCCACCCTTCTCCTACCAAAGCTGTTGCTTGTATTTTTGCCTGTCTGATCTCACTCAGGCTCTAGCTGCCAAACTTGTTCCATGTGGGCAGGTCTGTCTCCTGCCTGCAGCCTTGTGAAGTTTGATGCTCCCTACCTGGGCATTTGCATGCACATGGGTGAGATTTCAGGAGGCTGTGAGCCTCCCAGGGTATGTGCTGCCTCTTGCTTCGCATGTGTTAAGTCTGAAATTGCCATGTCTGTTGTCAGGCCCTGCAGCATAATGATCAGTAGCTAATACTATGTCTTGCTTGACTAGGTATGCCTAAATCCTATTGGGCTCAGTGATCTACTTAATGATTCTCTAACTTGCTTTTAGCATATAGCTGCCTTCTTTGCTGCTCAGTGTGTTATGTGGTACATGGTATCTAGGGGTGAGGAAAGTGGAAATCTCAATCAGCTTTATTAGGTGTAACCATTGCAATTGTTGGGAATTTTCCCTGGATAGATGTTGCTTTTGTTTTTACCTGTGGTGTAGATTGTGCTCATTTTGCTCTTAAGTAGTGCATTTTGTTTGAATCTCTCAGTGTGAATTATCAATCAGCTAATAGATGAAAGAAAAAAAAAGTCTTAAAAGCTCAACCAACCAATCTTTCCCTCTACCACCACCTCATCAAGCCTGAAAATTAAGACTGGAGAAGAGAAGGCTTCGAGGAGACCTTAGAGTGGCTTTCCAGTATCTGAAGGGAGCCTACAGGAAAGCTGGGGAGGGACTATTGACAAGGTCTGGTAATGTTAGGACGAGGGGGAATGGGTTTGAACTGGCAGAGGGGAGATTTAGACTGGATATTATGAGGAAGTTCTTTACAGTGAGGGTGGTAAGACACTGGCACAGGTTGCCCAGGGAGGTTGTGGATGCTTCCTCCCTGGAGGCGTTTGGAGCCAGGCTGGATGAGGCCTTGAGCAGCCTGCTCTAGTGGGAGGTGTCCCTGCCTATGGCGGGGGGTTGGAGCTGGATGATCCTTGAGGTCCCTTCCAACCTAAACCATTCTATGATTCTATGACTGTAAATGTGTTTTTTTTCTGTCTTGACCCTCGAAATTGTGGGGAAGACTAGTAAAAACTAACTCAGAGAAGATGTGTCTGGCAACCTACAGCTTACAACTGTCAGCCCAGACAGCCAGCTGTGTCTTGGGCTGCATCAAGAGAAGTGGGGCCAGAAGGGCAAGGGAGGTGATTCTGCCCCTTTACTGTGCTCTTGTCAGACTCCACCTGGAGTACTGTGTGCAGTTCTGGAGCCCCCAACACAAGCAGGACATGGAACTGCTGGAGCAAGTGCAGAAAAGTCCATGAAGATACTCTGAGGGCTGCAGCAGCTCTGCTATGAGGGCAGGCTACAAGGGATGGGGCTCTTCAGTCTGGAGAGGAGAAGGCTTCCAGGAGACCTTATAGTGGCCTTCCAGTATCTGAAGGGAGCCTACAGGGAGGCTGGGGAGTGACTATTGACAAGGTCTGGTAATGACAGGATGAGGGATAATGGATTTATACTGGCAGAGGGGAGATTCAAACTAGATGTTACGAAAGGTTTCTTTACAGTGAGGGTGGTGAGACAATGGCACAGGTTGCCCAGGGAGGTTGTGGCTGCTCCCTCCCTGGAGGTGTTCAAGGCCAGGTTGGATGAGGCCTTGGGCAACCTGTTCTAGCAGGAGGTGTCCCTGCCTATGGCAGGGGATTGGAACTGGATGAGCTGTGAGGTCCCTTCCAACCCAAACCGTTCTATGATTCCATAACTTCCAGAGCTTTGCTAATAAGGGCTGGCAGAGTGTGCAAATCTAACTTAACACATGGTCAGCTACTTATGATAAACAGGTGCTAAAACATTTCTGCAGCGTTTCCCCCCATTAATATTTTGTCTCTTTAAAGCAACCATCAGGAAGATATGTCATCTTAATTACGGTATCTGGGAGCCAGGAGTTTACTAAGTATCTCTGTAACTTGCTACTGAAAGCTTCTCTGCGTGGGGGACTTTAGCTCTCTGTGTACCAGCAGCAGGCTAAACATAAATGTAGGCTGGCAAAATCACAGTAATACATAATTTAGAGTGTGTCAAGTTACCCTTGGTGGAAAGTAGGTGAGCTGGACAAGTGTTAAACAGGACGTCACCCTCACTGCTATCGATGGCTGTAAGGGGGGATTTATTCCCAGGACTGACGAGTCTTAACAAATTACTGCACAGTTGTATGTCCTTATGTCTTTGAGTGCTCAGAGTGCCTTTACATGAGCTGAATCAAAAGTGGCTTCGAAGGTATTTGGAAGAATGTAAGAGCTAAAATGTTGGCTTGTCTGCTTAGAATAATTCTGCAAGGAGAAAGGTAAAACTGGAAGCTAAGTAAAAGGAAAAACAGGAAAGATTGAAACGGATCACTCACTGCTGAAGTGTATAATAAGGACTGAATTATTCTGAACACAGAGGACTATTTTTTGCATTCGCCTCATACTGTTGCTAATCTTTTGTTGTTCTTCATCTTGATTCACTGATTTAATTCCGCTTCTGCAAAGGAAGCGAGAGCCTTGATTTATGAGGGGACTGTGAGGGCCTTTGGAAGGGGGTGTATTGAATTTCAGAAGGCATTTTACAAGAAGGTGGCCCACCACAATCTTGTACTGTAGGACTTCCTTTGGAAGCGTATACTTCTCCCCCATAAGTCTTTTGAACAGTTTTATACCACACATGTTTCAAGAGAATTAAATCAATAACAATCTGTACCTTTCTAACCTGAAATGCAAGCTCGGCACGGCAGGAGATCAAGCTATGCAATTAACTGTTGTCCTTTCAAAGGAATTCTGACAGATATTTATAGTTTACTGTATTCCATTTTCCTGCCGTTGGAATATAACAGTACCACTGAAGGCAGCTGACTGGAACTCTGAAATAATTATAGCAATAACTGTTTCCTTCTCTACTGGGGAACTCTTGTAGAGTGCTGAATCTGGGAACTACTGATAGACTAGAATCAACCAGGTTGGAAGAGATCTCCAAGATCAGCCAGTTCAACCTAGCACCCAGCCCTAGCCAATCAACCAGACCATGGCACTAAGTGCCTCATCCAGGCTTTTCCTGAATGCCCCCAGGGACGGTGACTCCACCACCTCCCTGGGCAGCCCATTCCAATGCCAATCACTCTCTTGGTGAAGAACTTCCTCCTAACACCCAGCCTATACTTCCCCCAGCACAACTTGAGGCTGTGTCCCGTTGTTGTGTTGCTGGTTGTCTGGCAGAAGAGACCAACCCCACCTGGCTACAGCCTCCCTTCAGGTAGTTGTGGACAGCAATGAGGTCTGCCCTGAGCCTCCTCTTCTCCAGGCTAAACAAGCCCAGCTCCCTCAGTCTCTCCTCATAGGGTTTGTGTTCCAGGCCCTTCACCAGCCTTGTTGCCCTTCTCTGGACATGTTCCAGCACCTCAACATCTCTCTTGAATTGAGGAGCCCAGAACTGGATACAGTACTCAAGGTGTGGCCTGACCAGTGTTGGGAACAAGGGAAGAATAACCTCCCTCATCCTACTGGCCGCACTGTTCCTGATACAGGCCAGGATGCCATTGGCTCTCTTGGTTTTACCCCTCAGAATTTGATCCTTACCTTGGGTTTATCGTGCATCCCTAGGTAAGAAGGGTTTTGTCTTCCATTCAGCTTTTTTCGATGTCCTGTTCTAAACCTCACATTCAGCCTGATGCTGAATGAATCAACACTGTGCAAATAAGTACACTTCTAAAAGCTTTCTAAATTTGGGCAGGGTCAGTGTACAAAGCAGAAAGACTTCTCTGTAGTAAAAGAAGTCACATCTCTGCGTGGGAGTTTGGAACAGTCTATTAAGAGGAAACTATGCAGTATTACCAGAAGTGAATAGATTGGCATTTGGCTGCTAGGCACTTGGCAAATTTCAATATAAAGGCACTTATTTTATACCCTGAGCTGTCACTGTAACTTACGTGCTCATGCTGGTGACTTAGTAGCATAATGACAGGACGTTGTTACTAAGCTAATTAATTTTAAGCAGTCTTTCCTAACAGTATGCTTGAGAGTGACATTTGTTTGCTGCAAACTTAGAAGGTGTAGATGCATCAGGAGGGTAGTAATGCTGAATCTATCAGCTACCTCTCTTGTTGGCTCAAGACAAATATCAGAAGACATTTGTTGTGTGGCTGCTTTAGATGCCTCATACCACTGGTAATATCCTCAGCTACTTTGCTTTATGGCTGCAGCTGGCAGAGCTACACTTTAAGTTCCAAACACCCATTAGTTTTGCTGATCAACCATTCCTCATCAAGGGATTTGGAGGCCTGCAGATGGCTTAACAGGACCTAGCAAGCTGCAAACTATCATCAGATATGACTGAGGTGCTTTGGGGAGCAGTGTGGTAGGGGGTTGTGATATGCTTAAAACAAATGTCCAGTAAATCTGGAGTAGGCTACATAGAACTGGAAATCTCTCCTCTAAACCATAGAATCATACAATGGGTTAGGCTGGAAGGAACCTCAGAGATCATCTACTCCAGCCTCCCTGCCATAGGCAGGGACACCTCTCAAGTAGATTCAGCTGCTCAAGGCCTCATCCAACCTGGCTTTCAACACCCCCAAGGAGGAGGCCTCCATAACCTCCCTGGGCAGCCTATTCCAGAGTCTCACCACCCTTGCACTGAAGAACTTCTTTTTAAGATCCAACCTAAACCTCCTTTCCTTCATCTTAAAACCATTCCCCCTTGTCCTATTGCTAGATATCCTTATGAAAAGCCCCTCTTCAGCCTTCCTGTAGGATCTCTTCAAGTACTGGAAGGCAGCTCTAAGATCCCCCCAAACCTTCTCCACGCTGAACATCCCCAGCTCCCTTAGCCTGTCCTCATAGCAGGGATGTTCCAGTCCTTGGATCATCTTTGTGGCCTCCTGGACTCGCTCCAACAGCTCTGTGCCTTTCTGAGGATGGGATGCCAGAATTTGACACAGTATGTGAGTTGGAGTCTCACAAGAGCAGAGTAAAGGGGCAGAATCCCCTCTCTTGACCTGCTGGCCACACTCCTCTTGATGCATCCCAGTACACAATCTGCTTTCTGGGCTGTGAGTGCACTGCCAGCTCATGATGAGCTTCTCAATCAATACACCTAAGTGTCTTTCTTCAGAGCTACTCTCAACCCACTCTTCACCCTAATGTTGTTCACTGAAAGGCAGGAAGAAAGAGATGTTCTTATCGAGGCTCACATGGACTAGGCACAAAGTGAAACCTTCTCCTCCAGCAAGAAAAGAACAGAAGATGGAAGAGAAGCTTTTCCTGCTTGATTCTCACAGGTGGTCCAGACTCCTCCTGGCTGTTGAGTAAGATTGTGTTGTGTGGCTGCCTCAGAAAGTGATGGTACTGAGTCATTCCTAGGTAACAGTTTTGCTTTGGAGTCACTCCAAAGGCTGAATGGATAAGCATTGGTACTGTAACAGGGGGGAAAAAAACCAAGGCACTTGTCTCAAGTTTACATTTCCTGGGAATGTTGTCAGAAATGACAAGTCCACAAGAATCACAGAATCAAGCAGGTTGGAAGAGCCCTCCAAGGTCATCCAGGCCAACCTAGCACCCAGCCCTAGACAATCAACCAGACCATGGCACTAAGTGCCTCATCCAGGCTTTTCTCCAACACCTCCAGGGACGGTGACTTCACCACCTCCCTGGGCAGCCCATACCAATGCCAATCACTCTCTCTGCGAAGAACTTCCTCCTAACATCCAGCCTAGACCTCCCCCTGGCACAACTTGAGACTGTGTCCCCTTGTTCTGTTGCTGGTTGTCTGGGAGCAGAGACCAACCCCACCTGGCTACAGCCTCCCTTCAGGTAGTTGTAGACAGCAATGAGATCACCCCTGAGCCTCCTCTTCTGCAGGCTGCACACCCCCAGCTCCCTCAGCCTCTCATCACAGGGCTGTGCTCCAGGCCTCTCACCAGCTTTGTCACCCTTCTCTGGACATGTTCCAGTAGGTAAGAAGGTAAGGATTTGGAAGAAGTCTTCTAATTTAACCAGACCTGGAAATTCCCTTTTAAATTTTTTTTTCATGTGAGGCTGTTAATCAGTCTGCAGGTCTTTGACTGTCAGATCCCCTCATCTAGTAAAGCATCAGCCTGCAATCCAATCAGTGTGGCTCAGCTTCTGGAAGTTTACTTCTGCACATAAAGAAGATTTGGGCTTCCTGCACAGTGAGCTGATGTGTGCATGAGGATCAATACTGTAGCTGCGAACTCTTCTCCTGAGAGGTCTGCAACAAACAGTGCATTATTTATGTGCTCTCCTCACATTTCCCTGTGTGTTATGTAAATACTAATCAAGGTGAAATTGGACTCAGCCATGTCTAATTTGGACTTCAGTTTATTTTGGCAATATCCAAGCTGAAGTCAGTTGCTAAATAGTCTTCTAGAGGGGCCCTGAGGTTTTCTAAGGCTTTGCAGAGGTTTTAGGCAGAGTCCTTGCATAGGCTTATAACTGACTGTTTGAATCTCAAGAGTTGGTGCTCTGTTTTTCCCAGGCCTTGCACGCTCTTGCTTACAGCAGGAATGAGAAAATACCAAGTCTTATCCAGCCACTGCCCTTTGACCACAGCTGATGTTACTCATCCAGATAAGCAGCAGCATGTTTTATTCCATTTAATCAACGTTGTGTTAGCTTTGCATCCTCTCCCTGTGTCCTTAAGGTTTTTCTCTTTCTGTTTGAGACTCTTCCAGTGTCTTTTTATTCCAGTTCACCTGGGAGCAGGGAGTTTCTTTGGGAGAACTTCATAGTTTTCAGTTTGTATTTATGGTTTCTAGTTTTGCATGTTTGTATTTATTTACTTTTATATATATATATATGATTGTAGAT